>CM027867.1:19899788-20077563 GCA_016097605.1 Eucalyptus guilfoylei | reverse complement strand
CAATAAAGTCTTATATGTCCCAAGATCACGGCCAAATTCGATTCTTCTCTTTATTCTAATTTCCTTAGCACTTTATTTAATTTCTGACAAGATTTGCAATACTCCGGCATAATCGAGAACATGACCATAAAATGTCATCAAATAGGACTTTTATTGTGTTGGACGTCCATTAGCTGGTGCGTAAAGTAATGTAAATTTCGCTTCCATTTTATAGTGGGAGGAACTTCCAGACTCGTGCACAATGGAAAGCAGCTGGCACAAATTCAATTGCCGAAATCTTATTGTATTAACGTAACAACTGACATATATAAGGTATGGTACAGCATTGTGCCGTGAAAGTCTCCTTTCTTGTCTTTTCTTTTTCTTCTATTTCTGAAATTACATCTCTTTCCTTTATTTTATTTGCACATCAACATTCTTTGTTTAGCTCTTTCTCTTGGTCGCACATTATATTCCCCCACGTCACAACAGGACAAAGGAGTGATGTAACGAAGCAACTCGATCTTGGACAATTAAACCGCATATAGTTCTCAATGGGTGTAGGCTCCATCGGTCCATACTCGAATTGCCAGTAGACGCATCAATGTATGATTCCACGAGGGTCGAGGCGTACAATCGTTCCGCTATTATGCTAGCATCCATTTAATTAAGTAAACTACACACATTATATTTTGAATACAAATTTTAAAGAAAATATATCATATATTTCATTGAAGTGTCGATAACTCCAAATTGAGAAATTAGATGATTGAGAACTCTTTTTACCAACTGTTTTTTTTTTTTTTTTTGTACAGTAGTTATTTGCAAAATCCCTTTTGTATACACTTTTGTAATCAAATTCTTGAGAGATCAATCTTGTGAGAGCAATTCTTTGTAAAAGAGTGTGCCATTTTATAAATGAATGTTGGCTCCATCGCAAACCAATCTTTGTAGGAGGCTTTAAATACAATTGATTAGGCATACCTCTCGAATAATAGTTTTTCGGAAAAGGAGTGAATACCTATTCGGGCGGACCACAAAAATAGTTTTGTGTTCCTCTATCACTACTCCTCTTTATTTATATGCATATAACGTGTTTAATAAATTGCTTAACTTATATTTGTGCATAAGTACCTAATACTATGAAGTATTTTCTATATTTAAGCAAAATATCACTCATGTTTAATTAATTTTTTGAGCTAAATGGCATGACATCACATGTTGGTGATACATTTTCATCACAATACATAATTAAATAAAAGCATGGTCAACAAGATGTAGAAAGGCACATCCATCCATTTGCCTTTTTCCCCACGGTTCATAAAGAAAAAATCGTCAGACAATTCTATAAGCTTTATAATTTTGCTAGTGTTCCATATTATATTTCCCCCAGGGGTCACAACTTGGGCCAAAGGCTGTTTCATTCATAAAGCTGACCATGCACCAATGCTTTCCACTTTCCAAATAGCGTCATAAAGCGTGACATCCAAGGATTTTGGTTCTTTTTTTATTGAATAAATCGGGCGTTTAATTTGACGCGTCTACATAGAGGCGTTGCCGGATTGATCGTTACAGAGATAACTAGGCTATCTAGGGAAACCATTAAAATTTTAAGGCAAATGAAACTTGAAATTAGGCCAATCGGCCTAACTTTAGGTGTTTATCATCGAGATCATTACGGCATAGGCGTAAATTGACTAGAGATCAGAGATAGGTTGATTCGAGCGAGATGTGTGGCTAATCGTAGGTGAAACCACTAAGTGGAAAAATTCTTGTCGTAGACACTAGGCGATTTTCTTTATCGTTTTGGTACTGTGTCCATTATTTGAATTCTCGAGATTTTCCGCGACAATTGAGAGTCGCCAAATGTCGAGTTGGTTCATTGTGGCTCGAAGAAAATCGATCGCGGGTCATTCTTGTAAAAATCGAAAGTTACACAGTATGTAGGTTACGCTAAAACGCGTCGAATGGAAATTAACCGTGAATTGAGTCCGATTTCAGAAATTGAAGGTCTGTAGTATACGCGATAAATTAGAACGTCATTCCGTCTCGGAAGATTTTCGGTCAAGATTTTACGGAAAATTGGATTCGGACGTCGCGGAAAATTAACGAAAAATTCGCTATGGGCCGAATTTAAGCGAGTTTTGAACTTTCGTGGCGCTTTGAGTGTCGGGAATTACGGAAAATTGTTTGGGATTTTTCTTACGTTGAAATTGAACGCCGATTTGGAGGTGAGTGAGGTGGCTAGTTTGGTAAAATTCGGAATAAGACGTGGGGCTGAAAAATGAGACTTCAATTTGGATTGATTTTTGGAAATTCTATTCAAAAAAATAATTGGGAGACCAAGAGGATAGGTTTGTGGGCCTTTTGGGGGACAATGCATTCAATTAAATGGGTTGGCTTTGTTGACTTTAGGCCTCATTGTTCCAAGGTTGCCGTGCACGCCTCCTCAATCCCCATCTTCCTCACACGAGCTCTCTCCATCGAAGGCCTCCACTTTCATTTTATTTCCAAACATCTTCAATTTTCGTTTTCTCTCTGCCACCGAAGATTAACATCCCCTCCTTCCTCCTTTCGTGACCACGACTGCCTCTCTCCGTGGGTTCTTGCCGTCAACACATTCGTGCCTCCATGATCGGTCAACCCATCGCCAGCAGTAACCCCCGAGTCGACTCCCCTCCGCCTTCGGCCACGACCGCACGCCATCAACAGCCCCAGCGAAGCCCCTTCCCTCGTTAATTTCCGCTTGGTTTCTCTCCAGCTTGGTCAGCATCTCCATCAGTTTGACTCCAGCCGCCCCACGTTCGAAGTTCCTCACCGGCAGCAAGCCTTAGGCAGTTAACTCTCCACGCGTCCTCCGCCTCGGCGTCACCTCCACCCACGAAATCAGCATCCACCGAAGCTCAACCACCTTCGCGGCTTCTGTCTCCAGCTGGCACGTGACGTCAAACGAAGCTGCTTCCTCTCTGTCGCTGCCTTCAACGCTCGTGGATTTCGGTCTGCTCGAAGACCAGCTGCTTCCTCGTCTGCTCCGTCTTCGACCGCACAACTGCAGCAGCTCCGTGTTCGCTGCTCACTCGTCCAACGTCAATTCGAGCGAAGCCAGCGCATCTTCTTCGTTCAGCCCAATTTGAAGCCGAAGTAGCCTTCTTTTCCAGTCCACGAAGCCAGCGAATTTTGGCCCAGCAGTTGGGCCCGTGTCCCTCAGCCCATCTCTCCAGCAACTCCATTGGGCACAATTCAGCAAGTTCGGCAGCCCAAGCCCAGCCCGCGAAGAAGGCCCAACAGCCAAGCCCAAGCCCAAGAGAGTGAGCCCAGTCCAGTGCAAGAACAAATCTCAGTTGACTGAGATTTGTTGGAGCTAAGTTAAAGGCCCGGTCCAAGCCCGCTGGTGTTGTCAAAAGTCCGATTTCGGCCGCTGTCGCGTCGTCGTCGCAGTGTCGGTCCCACTTTTAATCAAGTTAGTAATCTCACTAATCCTTTCTTAGTAGTTAATGATGCTTAAAGGTTGATTAGATTTAATTAAGTGTAATTAGGTGGTTAGATTAGCATGGATTAATGATTATTAGTTAATTGCGTTGCGTATTAGTTAAGTGGTTAGTGTCTTGCGTAGAAAATTCTTATACTTATTTATTAAATGCATCTCGGGATTTTTCTGATCCGTTTTGGGCTCCAATCAGGCATTACGAACATAAATTGGATTTTTAGTATTTATTTATTAATTTTCGAAATTAATTATTTAATTATTTATTTTTTTCGGAAATTAAGCGAAAATCTTAGACGAATAAAATTTTGTCTTGATTATGCATTGTAGTCCGTTTATTTATTTGGGCTCTACGTTGTCTTGAATTGAATTAATTGTGCGATTTGAGGAATTATTCCTAAATTGATTGAAATTGAGTGAAATTGAATGATTGATCGATAGATAGCGAGTATGGTTATTTAGAATTTAAAATGCTTTGATGAGTTGTAAATCGGAAGGAATCGGGAGTTTGAACTAAGAATACTCTTGGGCGAGACGGATCGGGTACGAGGTATAGACATACGTGGTTCGGGGTGATAAGAAAATCGGCTGGTAAGCAGATGCGCAAAAGAGAGCGCGAGTGTTGTCTATTACTTGCATCGGTATAGACATACGTGGATTTAGAGGTGATAAGAAAATCACTGGTGAAAATGGCGCCTTAAAGAACGCACGGCTCATCTTGCATGCCTGTTATGGACATACGTGGTTCGGTGATTAAGAATATCGGCGGTGAAAGCATTAAAAAGCATGCCCGAAATCTTGTCAAGTACATATATCCCATTCGCAACTTGACGGCAGGCGGTTCGTAGCTCTGTGGTGAGAGTGCAAATGGGAGGTTTTATATTGAGAAGTTATTTGACACGGAAATGGTTCGGCCCGACATATAATCGACTAGGTCGATTGATCAATAAATTGATCCGTTATCGTGAATTGGTGATTGATGGGAGTGACTTTGAATGATCGATTGGCATTAATCAGTAGGTCGATTGATCGAGATATCGTACGTGATGTGTTAACTAAGGTGCCTACTGAATTGTCTATATGCGAGGTGGAATTTGAGGCGGTAAGTCCTCGACCACGTGCGTGTATAAGCATTTCGGTTAGCGTATTGGTTCTGTCGAGATGTAGTGGGGTAGACTTTGCGAGGCGTAGTCTCATCGGTTGTGGGACAACATTTCAAGGACCACGATGGGGAGCACGAGGAGAAAGAATCCGAAGTGGGCGTGCACGGAGGAGAACCGATAGTGATTGGTACGACGGGATAAGGCTATGATCCGTCCCTTTAATGAATCTTGTTTATAGGTGGTTGAGTATGAGACTAGACCTTGGTGAATAGTATGGTAAAATACTTTGAGGTGTAATTGTATAACGTTTGGTTGTGAATTTCAATATGAAAGATATGGTAATGCTACATCGTTGTTTTTTGTTGCGGGGATTATAGTTAACTAGCATGTGCGTATTAAAACAAAAAGAGATTCGACAATACGTCCTGGAATATAGACTAGGTGATCCACTCCTCCTATTTGTTTGTGATGACAGTGCAAGTTTTCCTAAAATTCTGCAGTAGAGAATAAGCAATTGAGATTTCAACGATGCACAAGAAAATCAAGTTTATGCACTCATAATTCTGTTTGGCCGTACTCACTCATACTTTGCTAATAATCATATGATCTTGAATGGAGATAAGGAGTCATTTTTTTTACTATAAAATCAATTTTTGTGAAATTTCAAAATTATCTCTGGTTGGAAACTCAACCTCGAAGGATCGACGTATTTGGAACTAAAATCAAGGCCAGACTATTGGGCTACTTCTTGGAACTCAATCACTTTAAAGCTGGTTCAAACAATTGAAAAGCGATCGAAAATGCTCCTCTGTTTCACACTCGAGCAAAAAAGTATATTTATTTGGTCAAAGCTGTTCTATTTGACCGGTCAATGGTCGTGGGACCAACCACTTTTTATTATTATTAGTTTTTGGATTTCTTTCCCCTTAGTATATTATTAACTGGGAATATCAACTCAGTTAAAATATACTCCATTAGCTCCCAGTGAAATTCTTGACTGTGGCTTCCAGTAAAAGTTAATATCAAAAAATCTCAAATTAATATATCTATGATAATGTTATCTCAAATTAATTTTTTAATCACAAAAGAACCCCAAATTAATACATTTAATCATTCGTTAAATTTTACCATTAAATTACCGACTTAGATAATATGTGTATCGTTTTGGGTTTTACCCTTCATTTATTACAAGTGTATCAGCTTATAATTTAGTGGTATCAATTCAAATTAATAGAAAATAATTAATTGTAAATTTATCATAAATATATTAGTTAAAGATTTTTGTTATTAATTTAAAATAAATTTATTACGGATATACCATTTTGATATTTTTCTTAGTATTATCCCTCTAGTAAATGGCATTTGAAATTAATGAGTTATTGCCCTTCTTTCTTTCTTTCTTTCTTTGGAATATCATGACTTTTTTTTTTTGAAAAAATGTCCTCGTTTTCTTTCTTTCTTTTGCATATTATGACTATCACTACTCGAAAGTTCTGTCATTTTGAGTTTGTTTTTGTTTTTTTTCTTACGTACACATTAAAGTACACTAGCCGCCCTCACGCACGTACTTTTATTTTATACGTCGGTCAATCGTTTTTTTTTTTTTTTTTTGCTTTAATTTTTGTTAAAGTAACCAAAAAACGAAATCCTTTAACTCACGTTCAGGAATTGAACTCGTCTCCCTCAAACCTATACTAGTTTCGCCGCTAGAGAGCCAAGATAACTCACACATCATTGGCCCCACAGGTCCTTGACTACCCTTCTGCCCACTTTTTTTTTTTTTTTTAAATTGGTCTTGACAAGATTTAGTTTCTTTAATGTAAGATCGTAAGCATACCCGATAAATCATTGACAGGTTCGAATTGCTATTTGTCCCGAGTCAACATTTCTTTCTGAAACAAAACTTATTCGATGGAGTACAACATAGCACATGATTCATACCATCTTTTTCTAGTGCCTTATGTGATGTGATTCCTATGATCACTTCAATAGTTATTACCTGCTGAGTCATTGTGTTTGCATATCGTCTTCACAAGAAGCATGTGAAATTCTAAAAATTGCTAATTAAAAGTGTATTCACCATGTCTTTAATTGGTGGATACTGTTCAGGTTTGTCAATATTTATGTTTTCCACGCATGCTCCGACTTTGGCTGCATCGATCCATGTGCATTTACATGTTAGATTTGGAAATTTTCTTCTCTCTTATTTCACCTGTGATCTTACTTTGGCTGCATTAATCCCAGTGCATTCACACGCTGAATTTGGAAATTTTTTCTCTCTTGTACTATAACTTTGGCAGCATCGACTCAAGTGCATTCACACCCCATATTTATCCGTTACTCGCGGATGATATTGTATGGAAGATTTCAGCCGTAAGCTTGATAATTTCAACTAATGTCAACATCAAGGTTTTACTTTTTTGGAGAAGTAAAAGTCACGTAACTCTTTTTTCCGTGATTTTGACTGAAAGGACACCAAAAGACTAATACACGTTATATTCACATGAATGAAGTTTTCACAACTATCCTAAAACAATATAGAACTAGATCCATGTTGACCCTAATTCACATTTGGTGATTATAAAGCTCACTCAAATATGTTACTTATTATTTAAAATTATTTCTATTGTACATGAGTATTTTTTATAGGATTTCGAAAAGGTAGAAAAAGACCACTTTCCCTAAAACATATGATTTTATAAGTTCTTTTAATAATATTATTGTGTGTACCAGGTGCTTGAAAGAGTTACTGATTTGCGCATTGAAGATCACATTTACCACGTTTGTTTGATGTATGATCGATACAAATATTTGTTTAACATTGATTTATTGTTGACTGAATTATAACATTGATTTATTGTTGACTGAATTATAAATAAATTTGACAAATTGATAATTTTGGACTTGAAAATATTGTTGCCGTCGCCACGTTTATATTAAGATTTACTTGGGCTGGTTTTTCATAAAGCAAAACAATTTTATAAGCTTTGCAATTTCGCTAGCGCCCCACATTATATTCCCCCTAGGGTCATGACAAGATAAAGGCTTTTTGATTTGATATAGAGTGACAACGCACTGACGCTCTACTTTCCACACACCAAATGCATGAACCCTCCCCGATTTCAAACCAAAAACAAACAAACAGATGACGTTCCCACTACACTCTTGACTTATGAAGGTTAAAGGGTTTTTTTTTTCTTTTTTGAATCTGTTGACTGCAATTGCTGTTCTCACACTGTGTTCTTGACTTAGGTGGAAAGAGGCTTTACTAATCCGAGATACTCTATAATTGTTGGTGGGGAGCTTGTTGGCTTTTTAAGAGGGTAGAATGGATTAAGACAAGGTGATCCTATCGCATCCTATTTGTTTGTGATGATAGGGCAAGTTTCACTAAAATTCTGCAGTAGAGAATAGGCAACTGAGATTACAACCTATGCACAAGAAATTCAAACTTACGCACTAATACTTCTGTTTGGCAATTCACTCACTCACTTATACTTTGCTAATAACAATCTGATCTTCTTGAACGGAGATAAGTGATCATTTCTTATTGTAAACATGGTTTAGAGAAATTCTACAATTATCTCCGGTTGGAAACTCAACTTCAAAGGACCGAGATGTTTGAGGCTAAAATCAGGGGTAGACTATTAAGTGACTTCCTGGAACTCAGTCACTTTAAAGCTGGTTCAAACAATTGGAAAACAATTGAAAATGCTCCTCCATTTCACACTTGAGCAAAAAAGTGCATGAATGTGGCTCTAGATGGAGTATGAAACTCCACCAATCTAAGCACAACAAAATGGAAAGTGTATTGGAATTGCAATTGTGATAAATTGAAATAGCTGAAATTGAAATTACTTCGATATGAAATTATAAGGAATTGAACAAGGAAATGAAAGTACAAGGGAGAAAGTAAAGATAACTCTCGGATATGAGGGTTGCGTTGGTTGATCTGCCGCTTCAGCCTCTTTAATGTTCTTCAAAAGAAGTGGCATCATGTTTGTCCACTTTGCTTGAAATTATCCTATTTTGTGGGCAACCACACGAGTAAATGGACTAGCTTAACATACTTTTTGGGGAAAAAATGAGTAAAATTTGGTACCAACACAAGTATATTTGATCATTCTTTCTACATAGTGTTAACAATATTGGAAATCTAAGAAATTATAACAAATATGAGGTTACAATTATTACAGGTCTCTCTGAAATATTTTAACTATATTTCCGCATAATTATATCTATTTTACTAGAGTTTTCACTAAATCATTCATGCAAATTCAGCTGATATAGAGGGTTGCACGTGTTCAAATATAAAAAAAAATCATCTTCCATACTTTTGCCATTGAGAATTAGAGTTTGTGATAAACCGATTACATGTCAAGTCATATTGCGAATCAATAAAAGAACGAATTGAATACCAAACACCCAAATCCTACACTGAAATGTTGCAATTGATAGAAATGTCTAGCCTCTCCAATTATAATTGATCAAATAAACTCAACATAACCGTTCAAAACAAAACAAAACAAAACAAAAATAATAATAATAAGAGGGCCATATCAACCAAAAAGTATACATTTGGAAACTCCAACATCATACATGCGACAGTAAGTTAATAACAAATGTTGATCCTATAAAATTACTCTGTTTTCTTTGCCCAATCAATTGCCTTTTCCAGCTACCATATCTAATTTATCCAAGTGATAGACATCATTGAGGATGGCATCGGTCAATGAGATCGTGATTTAACGAGGGAAAAAATAAAAAGCAAAATGTGCCATACATTATCCGAATGGGGACTATGCGAACATAAGTTAGTGCAGAAGAAGCCTTTTATGAGCATGATATCCCAAGGAAAAATTGTAATGTCAATCTCATGCAATCATTGAGGAAGCGTACACCCTACCTAGGTTTGATACATATCTTTGCAAAATCATGTGAAAGAAGCAGAAAGAATGCATCGTAATTTTTTTTGTGTAAAATTCACCGGTATGACAAGCATAAATATTTTTTATCAAGATTTTTCTGGATAGACTCATGACATGCGTAAAAACACCCACCACACCCCCCTGGATGCCCCAAAAACCCCAACATATTTCTAGATATCAATTGGATGAAGTAGGCACTAAGCAAGTTTTTACACAAACGATAAGTTTCTAGCTTAAAAAGTCGAGCACACATAGAAACAATAAAGAAGGGAAAATGAAGAAAAAGCCCAAAGCAGTTCACTTCCCTTCTAAGTTCTAACTACACGGCAGACTACCATAAAAAAATTGGAGCAAATTGAAATGAGGAAGTGATGGTCATCATGCCTCTGCTGAGGAAGGCTGCTTTTCAATTTGGAAAAATGGGAAAGATTCGCAAAAAAAGAAAATCTACTTTCTAATTTGCTCCTTCGCGTGATTGATTGCATTTGTCATCATCGCATCCCCTTTTTCAACTCGTGAAATGCGGATTTCTTGCTTAATGGGACATTTACTTTGATAGTTCATCGTTACCCATCCTTCTTTTTGACTTTAACTCTGCTTTGAGGTTTGTTATAATTCTAATGAAATGAAAGATTCCTTTTGCATCTTACTTTACCGATTAGCTTTTGGTAGAAAAACTATTGCCCAGAGGTCGTTTCCCTTTTTTTTAACATACTCATCAAGTTGTAACATACTCTTTGCTTTTTTGGTGTACCAAAGAATATAAATATACACTATCAATCATTTTCATTTTGGGCTTATCTGAAAATCAAAATGACACCATATATAAATTCATAGAATCAATCTATAGAATTCTTTTCCTTATGGATGTACTTAGACTACAAATGCTCAGACGCTAATACTTTTGTCTTGGCTATATGCCACCTGACATCAAGTTCACGTGTTGTCTGGTGTTTGTGCACCGAGCCAGATTATGATGGAACAAAGCATTCCTCTTGCTTTGATACCCAAAAAGGTAAAGGTAAATCGAGATCTTTTGGTCCTGTGTACTAGTTTTACGTAAATGGAATTGTGGGTTGTGAGGATAACACGCAAGGAGAAGCAAATAGTGATGCAGTTTTTTTAATGTGAGATGGTGAGCTTACAAATCATTGGGAGGTTGAACTTGCTATTTTTTCCAAGTCAATATATTTTTTTTTTCTGAAACATAAATTATTCGATGGAGTACAACATAGCATATGGTTTGTATTGCCTCATGTGATATATGTGGTTCATATGATCCCTTCAATAGTTACTACCCGGTAAGTTGCTGTGTTTGGCAGATCGTCTTCACAAGGAGCATGAGAATTTGTGAAAATTGCTAATTAAAAGTGTAATCACCGTGTCTTTATTTGGTGATCCTCTTCAGGAATGTCAATATTTATGTTTTCCACACATGCTCCAACTATGGCTGCAGATCCAAGTGTATCCACGTGCTAGATTTGGAAATTTTCTTCCCTTATCTTATTTCACACGTGATCTTACTTTGGCTGCTTCAATCCCAATGCATTCACACACTGGGTTTGGAATTTCTTTTTTTTTTTTCTCTTGTGCTACAACTTTGGCTGCATTGATTCAAGTGCACACACCCTATTTGTCTATTACTTACGAATGATATTGTATGAAAGATTCCAGCCATAAGCTTGATAATTTCAAGTAGTGCCGTTCCACGTGAATGTTTCAATTTCTTGAGGAAGTAAAAGTCACATAACTCTTTTTTCCTATGATTTTGACTAAAGGGACTTTGCAAGATTAACATACGTTATATTCACATGAAGAGATTTCAGCTATCCTAAAAGAAATATAGAATTATATCTATGTTGACCCTAATTCACATTTGATGATTATAAAGCTCACTCAAATATGCTAGTTATTATTTAAAATTATATTTATTGTACTTGAGTATTTTTTTATAGAATTTCAAAAGGGTGAAAAAGACTGCTTTGCCTAAAACACAAATATTGGGTGTCTTTCGGTAATATTATAATGTATGATGGCTAAAAAGTTAATGATTTGAGTGCGCAACTTTTCGTCATTGAAGATCGCATTTGCCACATTAGCTTGAGGTATGATCGATACAAATATTTATTAAAAATTATTTATTGTTAATTGAATTATAAATTAATTTGACAAATCAACGTAAGATAAATTCTATGACTATAATTTCGTAAACCTGATTGGAGGCTAGATTTGATTGGTTTATTGGTTTGAGGGAAATAAAGCCTTTTAAAGGTAAAGCTGTCGGAATCGCTATTAGGTAAAATATTGTATAGCTAGCCTAATACCAACGTCGGTGACAATCGCGTGTTCCTCTGAGACGCTAAAAGCCAAACGATTCAATCAAACATGATGTCGTCATATCTTGTTGCAGTTGCAACATTACTTCACACGTGCCGTGTCAGCTGTACCTCCGTTTTTTTTTTTTTTTACAATAGCCCCACCGTCAACTTTAGCTCCATGCTTCGGCATTTAAAGGTCTACAATGTTCAATCGTAATCAATAGCTTTAAGGTCACAAGTTTGATTTTTTTTATTTATTATTTATGACGACTTACAAAGATTTGCAATACTCTATTGTAATCAAGAACTTGACGTCGTAAACATCATTAAATATGACTTTTACCGTGTTCGATGTCCATTTGCAATTGCGCAAAAGTATTGTAAATTTCACTTCCATTTTATAGTGGGTGGAATGTTGAACCTTATGCACAATCAATCGCAATTGACTCAAATTCAACAGCAGAAATCTTCTCATCTCAACATAACAACTGACATTCATGAGGTATGGTACAGCATTGAGCGTTGAAAAGTCTCCTTTCTTTTGTTTTTTGTTTTTCTTCTTTTTTTGGTTGCACTTTCCTTTCTTGCATGTGTATACTTCCCTATTAGATATCCCCATCAAAATTCTTTGTTCAGCTCTCTTTCCTTGGTCTTATTTATAGAAAACTTCACCAAAATTGAGTCACGTCGGTCGGTATCCCAGATCATATTCTCCCACATCACGATGGTACAGTGCAAAAGGCTGCTCGATCGAGAAGGCTGACAATACACCGACGCTCCACTCTACACTTATGGGAAAAAGGAGTGAGAGCAATGACAAACTTGAATAAATGGACAGCACTTCCATTCACATGTTGTTATATTCAATGGGTGGGGACTCCATTTGTCTGAACTCAAATGTACGTGAATGTATGATTCCATGAAGGTCCTATGCGTATAATCATTTCATTCATGTATTACATTCTATCTAATTAAGCAAATTATATACATTATTTTTTTAACACAAAATTTGATGGAAGCATACCATATATTTCATGAAAGTGTCAATGACTCCTTACTGGAAAATCGGGTGGTCGGTGACTTTTTTTGCCAACAGTTTTTTGTTTTTGTACACTACTAGTATTTGCAATATCCCTCTTGTGTACACTTTGCAATCAAATTCTTGAGAGGTCAATCTTATGAGAGCATTTCTTTGTCAAAGAGTGTGCCGTGTTTATAAATGAATGTTGGCTCCATTGCAAACCAACATTTGTTTGAGGCTTCAAGTATAGTTGATTAGGCATAACTCTTGAACGGTCTATGGAAATGGAGCAGACACCGATTTGGACTAGACCACTATAAAATGGTTCCGCATTTGTCAATCGCTACTCTTTTTATTTATATGCATATAACATATTTAATAAATTGTTTAGTTTATAGTTGTGTGTAAATACTTAAGACTATGGAGCATATTCAATATTTGGGCCAAAATATTGCTCGTGTTTATTTGAAATTTTTAGAGCTAAATATCATAGCATCACATGTTGATAAATTAAGAGTTGATGATACATTTTCATCACAATGCATAATTAAAATCACAATACATAATTAAACAATAGTATGATCAACAAGTGTTAGAGGATGAATTTGATGCACTCACGCACCAAATGTAGAGAGGCATATATATCCTTTTGCACTACTCCCCACATTTCATAAAGCAATAGTCGTCAGACAATTTTATAACCTTTTGTAATGGAAATAGATCAAGCTTTTCATCCAATTGAAATTAACGCAATTGGTTCTAATATATAAATTCAAAGAAATGAGAAATTTTCTAGAAGAACACCTTTAAATGATTAATTGGTGTGTTAATAGCTTATTTTCTATTACTTTGGAGCGAATAATCTTTTCTAATGTGGGCCTTTTTCGTCTGATGCCTTTTTGGGGAATCCACTTAGTGCTACTCCCAGTCAAGTCAAAGTGCAAGTCATTTTCAAAATAATTAGATACTTTATACGAAAGTTCATAAGAAAGATTTCGTCTAGGTGTGAAGGATATATATTCAAAATATTTAGTCCAAAAGAGGATTTTCGTGCTGGGACATTAATGAAGAACACACTTCAAAAGTATAAAGCGTCCACTAAATTGGGTGTTCCACGTGATTTGATAATATCTCACTTTTTTTTTTCTCTATCTTTTTTGCTTCGTCAAAAGTGCTAGGAATATTTGCTCATCACTTAGCTTCCTCCACACAACTTTAGTCTAGAAAGAATAATTATCAAAGTTGATTTTGATGGGCAGGTGGCCCCCACCACCTTGTCCCTTCTACATGCTCAAATCTAAAGCAAATCCAAGGCTTGACTCTCTTGGTTCATTTCCATTACACTTTTTTTTATTATTATTATTAACAGAAAGGCTTGATAGTTGATAGTTATTATTCAAGAAAAAGAGTATAGAGTAGAGTCATCTCATCAAAAAAATAACTTCGAATAATAATTTAAAATAACTAAATCAATTTCCTATAAGGATTTGAACTCATCAATTGGCCAAACGTTTGTCAGCTAGCAAGCATGTGATTTTTTTAATGGCCATACATTTCTTCCCATGTTCTTCCTTTTCTTTTGGTCTTTGTTTCTTTCTAGAGAAGAAGACAAAGCTCGAACAAGGACCACCTCTTCGTTAATCAGACGCTCACATTTAACAACAGGCCAAACGTTTGCCAGCTAGCAAGCATGTGATTTTTTCAATGGCCATACGTTTCTTCCCATGTTTTTCCTTTGCTTTTGGTCTTCGTTTCTTTCTAGAGAAGAAAACAAAGCTGGAACAAGGACCACCTCTTCGTTAATCATACACTCACATGCAACAAAAGGATAAAGGCTGTTGGATTGATAAAGCTGACAATGCACGGACGATCCACTTTCCACGCACCACATCCATGGACCCTCCTCAATTCTGGATAAGTCTTCTTCGTCGGTCTAAACTGGCCAAGGTAGACTTTAAATTCGAAGTCCTGGCGGTTTGGTGATCTTCGTGACTTTTGACGGAAGAGTCTCGTAAATCTTTAGATCAGATGATGGAAACGTTTTTGTCGCCTTTAAAACAAATAAGGAAGTTTTCTCCAACAGCTTGCTCTCTCATATTTTCGTGTTGATCAAGCCAAAAGATACTAATATTCATATTGAGAATTTTCGGATTTATGAGTAAGTAAGAATTAAGTCTATGCACCGAAATCCCGCAAAGAAAATTCCAAGTTGCTATCACCAAATTTTGGTCTAGTGCACTGCTCTTCTTAATATCAAAAGGGAAAGTAGAAACTATAGATTTTGAATTGGAATTTAGCAAGCAGACATGTAACAAGTTCTTCTAGAGCCAGATCAATTTTAGCTATATGACATTGTTGTAGCAAATTCGCTCAATGTCAGTTGATCAGACTGTCAAGCAATTGGGAAAACAAATTACCAACTTACTTTCTGATTCTAGCTTGGCTTTAAAGTGATTAAACTGTCCACAAACAGTTTTGCCAAAGATGGCTTTGATGGTGTGCGTGCGTGCATGCGTGCTAGCTCTTGGAAGCAATGGATGAAATGGTTTGATGGAAATCAATCAAATGGACTGGAATAGCAAATTGCTCAGAAGTTAAAGTAGAAGTACCATGAATTATTTAAAGGTGCAATGCAGAAGGAAATCAAAGCAAAGAACACTAAACTCAAAGGAACGAGCCAAACAAAATTGGCTGAAAAGAAGATTACTAGGACATTAACATTCCTGGAATTGAAATTAGTCACGGTTTTTACAAATGATGCTCGATTGGAGACATCGAGATCAACGTTACAACAATACTCAAAGGGAAATCATCAATAATTTCGGCAGTATTCTGGCATAATTTCAACAAATCTTTTTCCTCTGCATATCTTTTATTCATAAGTCTTAAATTCCCTTTGATTATTACTAGGTCGATGTCCATTTCTTAACTTAACTTCTTTTTTATATCCATGATTTCTTAACTTACCTGCTTTCATATATCCACAATTTCTCAACTTAACTAAACTTCCGATCCCTAAGCATTTCTCGTACCATTCCCACTTATTTTGAATTTAAATTAGGTTGAGGACTCTCTTTCTCGAGCTTTGGTGGAATGGTCTTTTAGGAGCATCAAAACGACATTGAACTTGATATAGCTTGGCTGTGATTTATTCACCACCAATGTATAGTGACTTACTGTTATACCAGACGACAATCCAGTCACATAACCAAAGGAGACAAAGTTAACCGAAGCACCAAGGGAAAGAGAACTCTCTGCCATCAAAGGATGAAGCATCAAAATTCACAATATATGATCAGCATGTCGAAGAAGAACATCCATATCACTCTATGCAATCTCAGATTGATCAATGATGAAGACAAATTCCTCATTATCATCTCTATGGCGAAACGTCGAACGGGTGGTGATTATGAAGGGTGAGGTGTTCTACAAATAGGAAGACACTGAAAGGCAAACACAGACCAATCGTATGATCGACTCTCAATGAATCAACCGCGTCCTACCTTGGGGAGATCCGATCCGAATGGTTACCTGCTAACAAATGAAGACACTGAAAGGCTTGGAGAATCTCACGAAGACGAAGCTAAGGCGATGAATCATTTCAGCAACGAAATTGCTCGACGAAGATATTCAGCTGCAACTGGCTTCGGCCGCGGGCGTGGACACTGGATTCGGTCCAGAGCGCTCAAGATGAGAGAGGAAGATATTTTTCTCGGTCTGTGCGCGTGCATTCTTGCTTCGCTCGGTTCCTCAGCTCTCACGCACGCACCAAGCGAGGGAGAAAGAGCACGAGAGAAGTTCGATCGGTGGTGATGAGTTTCCGTTCTCTGCTCCGTCACGGCCGAGGTTGCGGTGACCGGCGAGGGAGATTTGACGGCGGTTGTCACCGATCGGAGATGGTACAGACGATCAATTGATGGTGATGGAGCCATAAGGAAGTGGCATCCTCAATCGCATTCTTTCATGTTGTGTATTTCACCAACTATTTATTTCCATGATTTAATGATTTAAATATTGCGAAATAACATAATTTTGACCATTATGTAACAACATAATTTAAATCAGTCACATGACATCACGTATAACTTTTATGGTAGATTTGATTTTATAATTCTTTCGTTTGTTTAAGATCACATATATTTCAATCAAAGTAAGCATGTAAAAGCATTTCAAATGATTTTTAATTACTAGAACATTGTATAAATTTCTCAAAATTTGTAGCATTTAGTATTAAATGCTAAAACATTTAGGATTTAAAGCTAAAGCACAATAAAACAAGACAAGAAGTATAGCAAAATGGTACTGTCATGTTTATTACATGCAAATAATATATTTACTTTGTCCAACTTTCAAAATATCAATTTCTTATGTACATGCAGCGTCATGATATTTGTTAGTATGTAAAATTTTTAACCTCTTTTATAAGGTAAGACGATAAAAAGTAGAGAATTCTTTTGTATTCATATTTAAAAGATAAGATGTTAATTGCTAACCTGCGAATCATCTTCATTATCTCAAGTTATGATTTCGTCCATCTATAGTTATGTACAAGCATAGTGTATTTTAATATATGCATGGGGTATATATATATATATATATTTTTTTTTTTTTTGATAAAAGCTCGAGATGGAAAAGCTCATTGGGTTTGCTCAACTAACAATACGAATAGCAATTTCTTTTTGGAATGGTTCTTCAATCAAATGATTTTTTTAACAAAAGCAAAAAAAAGAAACACTATCACTAAGGCGAGAAACTAGCCCAAATATAGAGAGGAGGGATTTTACCCGCCCCCATTGGGCCACAAAAGGAAGAAAAATAGAAATTGTAAAAAAAAAAAAAAAAGAAGGTACAATCGCAATCCTTATCCACACACATACTATTAATCACTCACACACATTCACCCAAACCCTAATACAAATAACTTGAAAATGACTCCGAATATTCTCGCAAAACCTCTGCTTTACCTCCCGCAGCACCCCACGCTGAAGACACATGAGCCAGGCATGATGCCCCTCTTCTAATATATTGAGTCTCTCCCTCCATGCATATCTTCGAGTCTCTTGCACCAATCCTTCCATTTGCTCCCCTCATAGTACAGTGGATCCTCCCCATCCTCAAGGAGTGAGAAATCCTCCCATTCGCTCCACGCATACTGTGGATCCTCCCCATCCTCAAGGAGTGACAAATCCTCACATTCGCTCAACGCATACTGTGGATCCTCCCCATCCTCAAGGAGTGACAAATCCTCCCATTCGCTCCACGCATACTGTGGATCCTCCCCATCCTCAAAGAGTGAAGCCGGATCCATTAAGCAATTCTTTTCAATCTCAACCTTCAAAGCATCCTCTAGAGGATTGGATTGCAACACATATCCCAACTTTTTAACGGTTGCACCCGTTACTCTAATATTAAGGCTAAATATCGGATAACTCTCGTCAAATTGACCAAAGTCAACTGCTCCCTCCAATAATCCCCATAGCGCATTTGTTCTGAAAAATTGAAACCACACGTGATCCGTATCAAATGAACCGAGAGTTCCCGATACCTCATTTCGCCTTTGGCCGTTGACATATGGTATGATGTCAAAAGATACTTCCTTTTCTCCATCTTCTACACCAAAGACAACACAGAGAAAAAATCCTACGAAGCTGTTGTACAAGTCTTGCGAAGCCTTGAAAGATATAGTACTGCCTTCAACACGTACGAACCCCTTTGGCATCTCTCTTCCGGGGCTAACATTCCCATAACGACACCAAAGGCTGGAATAGCGATGCCTCTGTTACATGTGTAAATTATTAGAAGTATCCAAGTTTGTAATTAGTTCAAGAAAAAGAGTTTGATTTGTGCGTATTCCTTGTAATTCAACTAAAGAAAGAGTCTGTAATAATTAGACATATTGATCATTGCTTATGTTGGAAATCATTCCCCTACAAGTGCTACCCACCCCTAATGTTAGATTGAATCACCCTAAACGCAGCTCATACAATACAAGTGTAATATATAGGAAGTGAAAAATTGATGGAAAATAGAACAGCATATCCAAGAAATTAATTGTCCTCGTCAGACCCCATTGTCTAATGTTTATTGTTACGAGTTCACTTTGGAGATCACTGATTCTTCGGTACAAACTGTCCTAATTGAACTCCAACTTACATGCAACAAATTTAACATTATTAAAATAATTTTAAAAAAAAATTATACTTGCACTCAAACTAATGGAAAATTGGAAAGGAAAATCTAATGCATGCCCTCTCCACAGACCAGCCTCATCCAACCACTTACCCCTTTTATGTTTGCTCTAACTTTATATAAAAGGAGAATCTCAAATGCAATACTCTCTATTAACAAAATTAAATCACACTGTCCAAGTAATCCGCATGTGACTAGCCAGGCATGTAATACGACGGTCCCCTACCATAATAGCAACAAACACCTAAGAGTGAAAAAGGTCTCATGTCGAATTATTGAATTATTATAGTTGTGCAGTTTTATATTAGTCCATAGAGTTGATCTAGTACTATTATTGGTGTTAGTTGTTATGATCAACCGTAATATCAAGAACCACGTGTCCATTTGTTCGTTAGATTTTCTAAGATTTCAACCATATTTTTCAATACAGGAATTACGAACATCGGGTCTTCATCATTGTATCAAGTTGAGATTTTGTTAAGCTTTATACACGTGCAGAATCACTTTATATTAAATTTGTTTGTTTGTCTAGAATTTACAGTTTTGCATTACATGCACCCAATGTACACCATATCAACACATGCATACACACACACACACATTGGGAGAAGGGGGAGGGGGGAGAGAGAGAAAGAGATACCTCGATTGACGAATCAACCATGTTCAATCCTTTTTCCTTTGTGCTCATTGGATTATCTTCATGCGAAACCTTGTACAATAAAGCTGGATCTAGCAACTGATCGTCTTGAAGCAAAACGTCTGAATCATTCTCTAGTGGCTTGCATATTAGTCGGAATCCACACTCCTTCACAAGTAGTTCGTGATAATTGCATACTCTAATGCTAATGCGGAAATGAGTCCGATCATTTGGACCAAAATGTTCTACTGTCCACAAATCCTTTAATTCCATGTACTCCAACCACACTTGATCCAAATCAGAGAACTTGAAATACCTGCTGTGTATTGCGGCTTTGCAATTAACAGATCCTATAATCTCAAATGCAGTACTCCCAGACAACTTTGCTTCATGTTGATATACAACACAAAAAGCTACTCCTAGGATCTTTTCATATAAGTCCTTTGAAGCGACGAAAGATATATAACCCTCTTTATTGGGCAGCAACCACTTTGGCATCTCTCCTCCAAGTAGAACAACTCGATGATTTGGTTGACAATGAAATTCCTGTCATAGATGTAGACTGTTAGATAGTTTTTTTTTAAATTGGCACCTAGAAGGAGGAGTATGAATGAGTTAAGTGGCAATCCTAGAGTTTTATATATAGTTAGCAATAGCAATACAAAGATTTTTTTTTGTACTTAATTGGTGGAAATATGACATGTATTGTTGAATATTTTGTAACCGGATGAACATGTGTTATTGAAGTTTCTCATTGGGCGGGCCTTGTAATTTAACAGCGTACTAGAGTTCTATAAATAAAGAGAATATCATTTGCATTGTCTCACATCAACCTCCACTATATGTCTGCACAATCACTTTTTATATGTTTGCTTTTTCTTTTTTTTAATTAGCCCACCATTACGAGATTTTTAGCCTTTTGCAATGCATAAACACCCAATGCAAGCCATAATGTACCCTACTCCATATCAATGCAAGAGAGAGAGAGAGAGAGAGTCTAACCTCAGGCATGACCTCAAGGAGTGACAAATTCGGGACATATCCTTCCATCTACCATCTTCTCCACGCATACTGTGGATCCTCCCTATTCTCAAACAGTGAAGCCGGATTCATGAAGCAATTCTTTTCAATCTCAACCTTCAAAGCATCCTCTAGAGGATTGGATTGCAACACATATCCCAACTTTTTAACGGTTGCACCCGTTACTCTAATATTAAGGCTAAATATCGGATAACTCTCGTCAAATTGACCAAAGTCGACTACTCCCTCCAATAATCCCCACAGCGCATTTGTTCTGAAAAATTGAAACCACACGTGATCCGTATCAAATGAACCGAGAGTTCCCGATACCTCATTCCGCCTTTGGCCATTGACATGTGGTATGATGTCGAAAGATACTTCCTTTTCTCCATCTTCTACACCAAAGACAACACAGAGAAAAAATCCTACGAAGTTGTTGTACAAGTCTTGCGAAGCCTTGAAAGATATAGTACTGTCTTCAACATGGACGAACCCCTTTGGCATCTCTCTTCCGGGGCTAACATTCCCATAATGACACCAAAGGCTGGAATAGCGATGCCTCTGTTATATGTGAAAATTATTAGAAGTATCCAAGTTTGTAATTAGTTCAAGAAAAAGAGTTTGATTTGTGCAATTCCTTGTAATTCAACTAAAGCAAGAGTTCTGTAATAATTAGACATATTGATCATTGCTTATGTTGGAAATCATTCCCCTGCAAGTGCTACCTACCCCTAATGTTAGATTGAATCACCCTAAACGCAGCTCATACAATACAAGTGTAATATATAGGAAGTGAAAAATTGATGGAAAATAGAATAGCATATCCAAAAAATTAATCGTCCTCGTCAGACCCCATTGTCTAATGTTCATTGTTACGAGTTCACTTTGGAGATCACTGATTCTTCGGTACAAACTATCCTAATTGAACTCCAACTTACATGCAACAAATTTAACATTATTAAAATAAAATAAAATAAAAACTTCTACTTGCACTCAAACTAACGGAAAATTGGAAAGGAAAATCTAATGCACGCCCTCTCCACAGACCAGCCTCATCCAACCACTTACCCCTTTTATGTCTGCTCTAACTTTATATAAAAGGAGAATCTCAAATGCAATTCTCTCTATTAATAAAATTAAATCACACTATCTAAGTAATCCGCATGTGGCTAGCCAGGCATGTAATACGAGGGTCCCCTATCATAATAGCAACAAACACCTAAGAGTGAAAAAGGTCTCATGTCGAATTATTGAATTATTATAGTTGTGCAGTTTTATCTTAGTCCGTAGAGTTGATCTAGTACTATTATTGGTGTTAGTTGTTATGATCAACCGTAACATCAAGAACCACGTGTCCATTTGTTCGTTAGATTTTCTAAGATTTCAACCTTATTTTTCAATACAGGAATTACGAACATCGGGTCTTCATCATTGTATCAAGTTGAGATTTTGTTAAGCTTTATACACGTGCAGAATCACTTTATATTAAATTTGTTTGTTTGTCTAGAATTTACAGTTTTGCATTACATGCACCCAATGTACACCGTATCAACACATGCATATACACACACACACATTGGGAGAAGGGGGAGGGGGGAGAGAGAGAGAGAGAGAGAGAGAGAGAGAGAGAGAGAGAGAGAGAGAGAGAGATACCTCGATTGACGAATCAACCATGTTCAATCCTTTTTCCTTTGTGCTCATTGGATTATCTTCATGCAAAACCTCGTACAATAAAGCTGGATCTAGCAACTGATCGTCTTGAAGCAAAACCTCTGAATCATTCTCTAGTGGCTTGCATATTAGTCGGAATCCACACTTCTTCACAAGTAGTTCGTGATAATTGCATACTCTAATGCTAATGCGGAAATGAGTCCGGTCATTTGGACCAAAATGTTCTACTGTCCACAAATCCTTTAATTCCATATACTCCAGCCACACATGATCCAAATCGAGAACTTGCAATACCGGGCGTGTATTGCGGCTTTGCAATTAACAGATCCTATAATCTCAAATGCAAGTACTCCCAGACAACTTTGCTTCATGTTGATATACAACACAAAAAGCTACTCCTATGATCTTTTCATATAAGTCCTTTGAAGCGACGAAAGATATATAACCCTCTTTATTGGGCAGCAACCACTTTGGCATCTCTCCTCCAAGTAGAACAACTCGATGATTTAGTTGCCAATGAAATTCCTGTCATAGATGTAGACTGTTAGATAGTTTTTTTTTTTTTTTTTTAAATTGGCACCTAGAAGGAGGAGTATGAATGAGTTAAGTGGCAATCCTAGAGTTTTATATATAGTTAGCAATAGCAATACAAAGATTTTTTTGTACTTAATTGGAGAAAACATGACATGTATTGTTGAATATTTTGTAACTGAATGAACATGTGTTATTGAAGTTTTTCATTGGGCGGTCCTTGTAATTTTGTGACATCCTGAATTTCAGGTTCTAATTTCGATTGGATAAGATGGGTCTTTCGTCAACGTGACTATAGTATTTTTCTTTGAGTTGGCCACTCATGAGATAACTGGCCTGTCCGGTGAAGCCATTCAGGGATTTTAAATGCAATAGACTCGAGCACCGACTCGGACCGATTGTTCGACCATGCTAGTCTGCAAGGGTCATTACGGCTTTGTCAAAATCGATCAGAGACCGGAGATAGGTTGATTCAGCTGAGATGTGTGATCAAGTGTGGGTGATGCCACCTGATTATAAAATTCTCATCGATCGACACTAAACCGATTTTCTGTCGTTTTGGGTACCCTGTGCCCGTATTTGAAACCTTGAGATTTTCACAACCACCAAGAGTCGCCAATGTGACAGATGGGTTCATTGTGGTTCGAAGAAAATCGACCACGGGTCAATTGCACCAAAAATTCGTAGAAGTTATCAGGTAGGTAAGGTCACACTAAAAGCGCGTTTGATTGAAAATAACCGCGATTGAATTCGATTTCAGAAATTGGAAGTCTTGTCGTGTCATGGGTCATTCTAAGAGTGTCGACTCACCTTTGAGAAAATTCGGAGAGTTCGGGATTTTTCGGGAAATTGGGATGGACGGTTCGTAGAACGAGCGAAAATTCAGATTGGTCAATTTGAAGAGATATTTGGCATCTGATGTAAGTGAATCGGTGAATGGGAGTTGTTTGGGTTTTTTTCGTTCGAATTAGATCTCGATCGGATTGTTTGTTCGAAAATGCGGATAAAAAATAAAGTAGAATTCGAAATTGAGGGAAAATGGCTGTACTTGTTATTTGAGGAATTATGGTGCAGGAAAGCAAGTGAGTATCAAATATTTCATCTTGGAGGTTTTTTGGGGATCATATTGAATTGAATGGAAGTCGCGGAACCAAGATTGGATTAATATAGAAATCCTGTTAATTTTTCCCCTATTTCCTTCGGTCTTCCTCTCTCTCTCTCACTCTCACTCGCGCGTGCTTTCCCTCACCCGACAACCCTCTGCTTGGTCTTTAATTTTCATTTCTTCTTTGACCGGTTTCTTTTTATCCCCTCACGACACACACTCTCTCTCTCTTGTGGGGCTGCACGACTCCCACGTCCATCCTCCCTCTTGGCCGCACAAATTCTCTCTCTCTCTCTCTCTCTCTCTCTCTCTCTCTCTCTCTCTCTCGCGGAATCCCCCTGGCCGACAGCCTTGCCGTGTCCATTTCCCTTCTAATTTTCTTGACTTTTGAGTCAAGTTTATCCCCTCATTCGGTTGACATCCTTTACCTGCCTTTCCTTTTTACTTTTCTTCTTTTCATGGGTTCAATCTCTCTTGCGGCCACCTCCACCGAACAACCCCTGCAACTCTTGGCCACACGTCCGCGGCGCAGCCATCTTCGGTCAACTAGTGAAACCGAAGTTACTCCTTCAGTGAATTCGTTGACCCAGCAACGAAGCCGCGCGTTCGTTCCTTCATCAACCCAGCGAAGCCACCGAAACCAGCGGCTTCTCTCCGCCAGCTTCACCACCGTTCCGTTCGAAGTCAGCCACAACAGCTCCGCTCGCTAAGCCCATCAGCCACCGTTCCTCAATCTCGTGGCCCGCTCCATTCAGCCGCTTGAAGGCCTGTCTTCATCAAATCAGCAAGATCAACTGCGCAGGAGCAGAATTTCCAGCCAAGCTGTGGGCTTGCGTGGCCGATTTCGGGCCGTTCCGGGCCCCCATTGGTGGTCCCGCTTTGAGGTTTATCGGCTCTCGTCGCGTGCTCGTCAATTTGATCCGAGCAAATCTTTAATCAAGTGAGTTTTACTCACTAATCCCTTCTTATTTTGCTAATTATGCTTAAGGATTGATTAGATTTAATTAAGTGCAATTAGGTGGTTAGATTAGAGTAGATTAGTGATTATTAGTTAATTGCGTTGCATATTAGATAGTTGGTTAGCGTACTTAGCTAGAGAATTGCCAATATTATTTATTGAATGTATCTCGGGATTTTCCCGACCCTTATCGGGCTTCAATTGGGCATTACGGGCCTAAATTGGATTTATTTGCTATTTAATAATTAATTTTCGGAATTATTTAATTATTTATTTATTTTCCGAAAATTAGGTAGGGATAAATTAACTAATTCTAATTTTATAATGATTGTTTGGTGCAGTCCGCTTATTTAATTGAGTTTACGTTGTGTTGAATTGAATAAATTGTGGATTTTAGGACATATTCCTAAATGAGTTGATTTTGAGTAATTGATCAAAGAACAACCAGGTATCGGTTGTTAGTGTTTAATTGATTGGTGAACTATGGAAAATTTTAAAAGTTGAGTAAGATTGGTGAATATGGGAAAATGTCCCAAAATTGAGGAGTGTCATTATTTGAAAGGAAAATAACTGTGTGAGGTTGTGAGTTTAATAGATAATTGCCAGGTGGGGCCGTGATGCCACCAAGTCGAGAAAATTGCCAGGTGGGGCCGTGATGCCACTAAGTTTAAGAATGCCGAGTGGGGCCGTGATGCCACTAAATCTAAGAAAATTGCTCGGTGGGGCCGTGATTACCACCTATAAATAAGTTGTGTCCTTTAGGACCAGGATTTATAGCCAAGAAATCGATAGGCTAGGCTCATTGAGCCGTTAGTAAGAATTGAAATGGAATGACTAAAATGACCGATGAGTAGTCTTGTTGTCATGTAATCGATTAAGTCAATTGATCAATTATTTGATCTGAGGTTGTGAATTGACTGATTGAATGAAAATGACCTTGCGGTGGTTCGAATGACACGTAATCGACTAGGTTGATTTGATTGACGCTTCAATTTGTGATGTGATTGTTTGAGTGCCTATTGAACTGTGCTAATATGCAGGTGTAACCTGAGGCCAAGGTAAGTCCTCTGACTCATGCATGCATAAACAGCCTAGATGGCGTATTGGTTTACTAATCGGGTCTTAGGGGATAGAACTTGCTGAGACGTAATCTCATCCCGGTTGTGGGATATCATTTTAGGTCCCTGGATGCAGCAGACTTGGATTTTAAAGATCTCAGAAGTTTGATGCAGTCTGCTGAAGGCTCCAGTTGAAGAGTGGAGGATGATGGAGAGGAGGACAGGGACCCATAGTTTGTAGAACCCCACTCCTATTTGTAGACCTTGTTTTTAAACTGGATTAAGTTGAATTTGACTTAATAGTTTACCCTGTATATATGTGTGCACTGGTTTGCAATGTATATAAGAGTGAACGTTTTAAAGGCTTGAAATTTAGTCCTTTTGTTCTATCCCAATGTTTTTTCGTCGGGGATAATTTATATGCTTCCGCATGTGCATAATTAAATGAATGGGCCGGTGACGCGTCCCTGGGGACGTCGCTATTAATTGACCAAGGTAAGGGATGAGTGTGTGCCTGAGGATCGGGGCGTGACAAATTTAATAGCGAACTAGAGTTCTATAAATAAAGAGAATATCCTTTGCATTGTCTTACAGCAACCTTCACTATATGTCTGCACAATCACTTTTTATATGTTTGATTTTTCTTTTTTTTAATTAGCCCACCATTCCGGGATTTTTAGCCTTTTGCAATGCACAAACACCCAATGCAAGCCATAATGTACCCTACTCCATATCAATGCAAAGAGAGAGAGAGAGAGAGAGAGAGAGAGAGTCTAACCTCAGGCATGACCTCAAGGAGTGACAAATTCGGGACATATCCTTCCATCTGCCATCTTCTCCACGCATACTGTGGATCCTCCCTATTCTCAAACAGTGAAGCCGGATTCATGAAGCAATTCTTTTCAATCTCAACCTTCAAAGCATCCTCTAGAGGATTGGATTGCAACACATATCCCAACTTTTTAACGGTTGCACCCATTACTCTAATATTAAGGCTAAATATCGGATAACTCTCGTCAAATTGACCAAAGTCGACTACTCCCTCCAATAATCCCCACAGCGCATTTGTTCTGAAAAATTGAAACCACACGTGATCCGTATCAAATGAACCGAGAGTTCCCGATACCTCATTCCGCTTTTGGCCATTGACACATGGTATGATGTCGAAAGATACTTCCTTTTCTCCATCTACTACATCAAAGACAACACATAGAAAAAATCCTACGAAGTTGCTGTACAAGTCTTGCGAAGCCTTGAAAGATATAGTATGGCCTTCAACACGGACGAACCCCATTGGCATCTCTCTTCCGGGGCTAACATTCCCATAATGACACCAAAGGCTGGAATAGCGATGCCTCTGTTATATGTGTAAATTATTAGAAGTATCCAAGTTTGTAATTAGTTCAAGAAAAGGAGTTTGATTTGTGCATATTACTAGTAATTCAACTAAAGCAAGAGTTCTCGTAATAATTAGACATATTGATCGTTGCTTATGTTGGAAATCATTCCCCTGCAAGTGCTACCCACCCCTAATGTTAGATTGAATCACCCTAAACGCAGCTCATACAATACAAGTGTAATATATAGGAAGTGAAAAATTGATGGAAAATAGAACAGCATATCCAAGAAATTAATCATCCTCGTCAGACCCCATTGTCTAATGTTCATTGTTACGAGTTCACTTTGGAGATCACTGATTCTTCAGTACAAACTGTCCTAATTGAACTCCTACTTACGTGCAACAAATTTAACATTATTAAAATAAATTAAAAAAAAAACACTTCTACTTGCACTCAAACTAACGAAAAATTGGAAAGGAAAATCTAATGCATGCCCTCTACACAGACTAGCCTCATCCAACCACTTGCCCCTTATATGTCTGCTCTAACTTTATATAAAAGGAGAATCTCAAGTGCAATACTCTCTATTAATAAATTAAATCACACTGTCCAAGTAATCCGCATGTGGCTAGCTAGGCATGTAGTACGAGGGTCCCCTATCATAATAGCAACAAACACCTAAGAGTGAAAAAGGTCTCATGTTGAATTATTGAATTATTATAGTTGTGCAGTTTTATCTTAGTCCATAGAGTTGATCTAGTACTATTATTGGTGTCAGTTGTTATGATCAACCGTAACATCAAGAACCACGTGTCCATTTGTTCATTAGATTTTATAAGATTTCAACCATATTTTTCAATACAGGAATTACGAACATCGGGTCTTCGTCATTGCATCAAGTTGAGATTTTGTTAAAATTTATACTCGTGCATAATCGCTTTATATTAAATTTGTTTGTTTGTCTAGAATTTACAGTTTTGCATTACATGCACCCAATGTACACCGTATCAACACATGCATATACACACGCATATACACGCGCACACATTGGGAGAAGGGTGGGGGGGGGGGAGAGAGATACCTCGATTGACGAATCAACCATGTTCAATCCTTTTTCCTTTGTGCTCATTGGATTATCTTCATGCGAAACCTCGTAAAATAAAGCTGGATCTAGCAACTGATCGCCTTGAAGCAAAACCTCTGAATCATTCTCTAGTGGCTTGCATATTAGTCGGAATCCACACTTCTTCACAAGTAGTTCGTGATAATTGCATACTCTAATGCTAATGCGGAAATGACTCAAGTCATTTGGACCAAAATGGTCTACTGTCCACAAATCCTTTAAATCCATATACTCCAGCCACACATGATCCAAATCGAGAGAACTTGAAATACCTGCTGTGTATTGCGGCTTTGCAATTAACAGATCCTATAACCTCAAATGCAGTACTCCCAGACAACTTTGCTTCATGTTGATATACAACACAAAAAGCTACTCCTAGGATCTTTTCATATAAGTCCTTTGAAGCCACAAAAGATATATAACCCTCTTTATTGGACAGCAACCACTTTGGCATCTCTCCTCCAGGTATAACAACTCGATGATTTGGTTGGCAATGAAATTTCTGTCATAGATGTAGACTGTTAGATAGTTTTTTTTTTTTTTTTTTAAATTGGCACCTAAAAGGAGGAGTATGAATGAGTTAACCGGCAATCCTAGAGTTTTATATATAGTTAGCAATAGCAATACAAAGATTTTTTTGTACTTAATTGGTGGAAACAGGACATGTATTTTTTAATATTTTGTAACCGGATGAACATGTGATATTGAAGTTTTTCATTGGGCGGTCCTTGTAATTTAACAGCGAACTAGAGTTCTATAAATAAAGAGAATATCCTTTGCATTGTCTTACAGCAACCTCCACTATATGTCAGCACAATCACTTTCTATATGTTTTTTTTTTTTTTCAATTAGCCCACCATTCCGACATTTTTAGCCTTTTGCAATGCACAAACACCCAATGCAAGCCACAATGTACCCTACTCGATATTAATGCGAGAGGGAGGGAGGGAGAGAGAGAGAGAGAGAGAGAGAGAGAGAGAGAGAGAGAGAGAGAGAGAGAGAGAGAGAGAGACTAACCTCAGGCATGAACAAATCATTCACGGGGAACCCATTACGGACTAGCTCCCGATCCCAACTTGAATATAACTCAACGTCCCCAACATCACATATGTTGGAGGGAATTCTAGTTAGAGATTTGCAATTATTTGCCTTTAGTCTTCTCAATTTCCTCGGAATCTTGGGGATCTCTTGTAGTTGTTGGCAATTCGAAACCTCTAATTCTTCCAAGTCAAAGTCCCCAACGTCACATATGTTGGAGAGAATTCTAGTTAGAGATTTGCAATTATTTGCCTTTAGTCTTCTCAATTTCCTCGGAATCTTGGGGATCTCTTGTAGTTGTTGGCAATTCGAAACATCCAATTCTTCCAAGTCAAAGTCCCCAACGTCACATATGTTGGAAAGAATTCTAGTTAGAGATTTGCAATTATTTGCCTTTAGTCTTCTCAATTTCCCCGGAATCTTGGGGATCTCTTGTAGTTGTGAGCAGCCACAAAGTTGCAGGACTTTAAGATTTTGCAACTTGTAAATGCTAGACGGAAGGATTATCAGTTTCTTGCAATAAAATAAACTAATGTCCTCAAGAGAGACAAGATTTCCTATCGATGTAGGAAGTTCTTCAATTGAAGTCCACCCTAGAAGAACTTCTTGCAAGCTTTCGTTCTTATTCAGAATATCAGGGAATCTTTGCAATTTAAAGCAATATTCTAAATTCAACTTCCGTAACTTACAGTGATTTGCAACTGAATCGTGGACATGCTTCAAGTTTTTGCACCTAGAGAGATTCAATTCCTCGAGATTTGGAATACAAGAGACGTCCGGCATATAAACCAGTGACCAGCATTTACCAAAGTTAATGAACTTCAATTTTTTAAAGTCCCGCAAGAACAATAAACCAACTTGCATAGACATTCCGTAACGATCAAAGAAAAAAGTGAGATATACATTCATTTCAAAATTTGGTTGTGATTTTGAAATAAAAATCACTTGATCATAATCCAAGCCATATGTTATCAAAATTCACTAGATCATATGGTGTACATAGAGCACACCCTCTCACTTTATAAAAATGAGTCCAGTAAGTAATCCTTGTAAATTCACCAATGCTTGTAATTTCACTACGTGCTAGAATGGCGTGGCCACTTTCACTACGTATACATGTAGAAACAATACTTGTGATTTAGAGAGAAAGATTGTGTAACCTCAAGTGGGAGCACATGAGCCAAAATCATTCCTTTGCCAACTGATTCATCACATGCATTTAAGCTAACATCTGGAATCTTATGTAGAGATTCGCAACCACCCGCCTGCAGATCCCGCAAAGGCAGTGGAAGGTCGGGAATCTCTTCTATTCATCACTTATCAAGAAGTGGTGATTGGTTGATCGCTTTTTAAAAAAGAAGACATATTGTGTATGCCTAATTGGTCATAAACATAACAAAAATATGAAAAATAATAGAGTCTGAACCGTCTTGCATAGTTTTTTGCTTTGAGCTAGATATATGTTGTTGTAGTGTAAGAGCTCAAAGTTTACTATATCATAATAAACACAACCACCACATATACACCTTGCATTTGTATACATAAATAAAAAAATGTAGATGCATCGATAGACTTTGACATCTCGATCCAGTGGATTTCATGTGTGATTTATTAAACCTCTATGGTGCATGTCAAACATGGTAAGTCTTTTTGCGCCTTCTTTTGATTAAGTTTTAACTACTTTATTCTTGAGACGCCCTTATCAATGAGTTGTCATTCCATTATGATTTGGATATTTTTTATACAACAAATTTTCAATGAATTTTCTAAAATTATAGCACATCATTCCGAAGAAGAAAAGAATATTAAATGAAAGGGAATCTAAGGAATGAGATTTGACATGTCATATCTGAAATTGTATTTGAAGGTGTATCTCTCGAAAGATAAAGGTGGTAAGTATTTATATAGGGCAAGTCAAGAATGTCAATTAAACTTCATAAATTGAGACAAACCTAATCAACACTTTCCCTCGCGCATGCGCATTGTGAATGGAAATGTTGCTATTAGTAGGAAGGGATTACCGGACAGTTTTTAAATGGTAAAAAATTTGAAAATGATCGCCATGGAGCCTCGATGGTTTACATGTTATTGAGTTTCATATTAGTGAATTGTGCGCCTAGATGGTATTCCAAAAACATCCCCTTCCAATAGTGATGTGAAGTTTGTATGTCACTTTTGGTATTCCTTATGGTGAAAAGAGGGGACTCCACCTTAGTTCAATTCTGCTAGCCATCCTCAAACCGATAGAAAAGCTGAGGCTGTTAATAGAATTTTGGGCAATTTATTAAGTAGTTTATTGGAAAACATTTTAAACAATGAGAGTTGTTATTGTTTCAAGGTGAATTTGCTAATGATAATTCGGTGAGTCAAACTACTGGAAAATAGCAATTTGAAGTTGTGTACTGAAAACATCTTTGAAGTTCTTTGGATCTTACACCACTGCCCACCAAGCGCCAATTTAGTGGATATTCTGAAGAAAGAGCTAAGGAAATCATACGGTTACAAAAGTGAGCTTCGTGGAGAGTATGTAATTTAATCTATCTTTGTATCATGAAGACCAGGAGCTTCATGAGGTTGGCCTTGAGGACAAGTCTTTTTCAAAAGAGGGAGATTAACATTGGAAGTACTTCGAATCCGTATCAAAAGATTTCAAGATCCTCTCTTGTGATTTGAATAGTGGGGAAATAATATATTTTCTTGATCTGTAAGTTTCTTTATAATATATTTAGGAATGCTTTGATCTCGATCAAAATTTTGATTATATTGTTGCACATTTGAATTTCGTAAATTAGTTAGGTTGTTTTTACTTAATCGGAGGTTATTCAAAGGTATCCTAGGCTACTGGCTATAAACACCATCTTGGTCCCTCATTGTAAACACAGCATTATTAAATGAAGTTTTATTCCTAGGTGTTGTCCCTTATAAATTTTCCTTCGTCTGTCTGTCTGCTCTTTAGTGGATTCCTAGTGTCCACGAGCGATCAAAAGAGTGTTGAGACCTTCGAGTGGCGTACAAAAGTGGCGATTCGGCTGAGGAAGACCTAGATTATCCAGTCTCGTCCTTCCTATACACTAAGATTAAAAAAAAAAAAATACCCTTTTTTTATTTACTCATTCAACACAATCCGAAGTCCGTGGGACCAACAAGCATGACAGGAAAATTAAAAGACAATGATTTCATGTGTTTTGTAAAAACGGTGACGTTTTTGAAAATATTTTTTAAGAATTCATTTTTCAGAAAAATAATAATATTTACGATATTGACTGAAACCTGAAGAAAAGTTAGAAAATATTTTTCACTATTTGGTTTGTGTACTCCTTTAAAAAATATTATTTCTTTTTTATTTTATTCTTTTCTTGTATTCTTTCAAAAAATTAAATTTTTTATTTATTTTTTTCTTTTTCCTTGTTATTTGGCTGAATGCTAGGCCACACAAGCTTGAGCCTCGCCAACCTCCAGCAAGCTCATCCCTCGCCTGTGTTCGGTCACCAGTCATTACCATGCCTTTTTATAAACATAGTACTATAATTGATATTTGAAAAATTGAGTGAAACCACCAAATTAGAAGCACTTAATGGGAAACGTGTGAGAGTTTAATTAAACTTATTAACTTACGCATTTCTCTGTGGATAAAATGTTTGCAAAATAAGTAATTGACACATTTTTGTGAAGAAACAAAATTGAGATCCTGTAGAAGGTCCTCTTGGCTTTGTATACTAATGTAGATGATATGCATATAAATATAACTACAAATACATAACACATGTATAACCTTAGAATAGATTTAGATTTAAGTATATTTAAATTAGCGAAATGAGCCTATTACTGACTTCTCTCTACAAAAACCCTTTTAGTCAAGCTTCAAAGACGTTGCACACTTATAGAGTGCATACTTCAGCTGGCTTCGAAGTGCATTCGAAGCCAGCTGAAGAGCACTAATACCTCCGCAGAGGAAGTCATTTCTATGGAGTCGTACTCCACAATCTTCTTTTTATTTAAGCAGGAGAAAGAATTGGATTATCAATCTATTTCCCCTTCTGCTCTACTGCTAGGCTAGAGGACACCCAACAAGGGGATGTGAAGAATCGCTTCAATCCCGTGTTTCGTTACCTCTCGAAGAAATAGAGTAAGGGCTTTAATGGATGGCTCGATTGAAAAAAAAAAAAGGACGGGAAAGAGGAGAGATTTTTGAATTAAAATTTTCCAACTTTTTGAAAATGATTTATTATCCATAAAGATAAAGAAAGCTTTCTTTTAGTTCCGCTTCTTGTTCCCTCTAAAGATAAAGAAATATTAGTTAGGAATGGTTGATTAGGTTAGTCTGACCGAAAAAAGACAGGACTTTTCGGCCACAGTTATAGAATTATCAAGCTTGTACCTACCTACGTAAAGACTAGCTTCCGATACAGATCCCTTACTACACATTTTCTATGTATCTTTTCATTATCCGCTCCATGCAATCAGGGAGGGGACAATGGGAGGTTCAGTCAAAAGCATTTAGCGTGCACCCACTTCAATGGTCAAGCAAATATGCAAGAAAAATCTCTTTCTCTTTACAAGCGCAATTTCCAAAAGAGTGTAGTTAGCTCGTCTCTAGTGTATGGGGTAGAACTTTTAATAACATTTTCAAAATCTATCCTTTCAAAAACATAAAATTAAATCCTTCCTTGATGTATATTGAAAATTCGAGCACAATCATCATTCATTCTTTAAATTATATCACCAATTACTTTTTGCCCCAATTTTTTCGGCACTCAAAAGTTACCGATTCATTAAGTTCGCTGTTCTTATAATTTTCAATACTCAATATCTTGAAAATAAGTTTGGACTTTTTTCTTGAATATTTTGGTTCGAAGCAAAATCAAGATTCGCATAAGGGAAGTGTTTAATACTCCCCTAAAACAGAAAGATTCCACTTATGTTGGTTCATGGAGAAGATCGAGATCCTGTACATAAGGCTTTAATCAAATGTGTACAATTTAATAGATGTAGATGTTTCTTAAGCACATTAACAAGCACCGTCAGAGTTATTAATTGTTGCATTCAAAGTTTTCAATAATACATTCGCATATTCATATTCATATGCATATAAAAATGGACATATAAAATATAAGGAACTCACCTTAAATTGCGTTAGTTGGACTTGATCTTGGACGTTGCTTCGACTCAGATCAAGTCCAACTAACTTCTTTGGACCCGAGGAAAATTCTGGAATCCAAGGAGGACATTGAGGCCACTCAAAATATCTCAATTCTTTAGGAAGACACAGAGGACCTTGGAAAGAGTTGTGCACATTAATCATGATGAGCACCCTCAACCTTGTCATGCTTCTAAAAGCACTTGGGCCTATGTATAACGATTTTGTCCAGGGTGAACGCAAAACTATGGCTTTTATTGCATTCGTTCCCTGTATTTATAAAAATCACATTGCAATTAAAATAAAATAAAATAAAAAATCATAGGATAAAGGAGTAAAATCAGCATCTAAACCAACAAATCTCACCGTATCCTTTGACAGAACATCACGAACATCATCATAAAGCCATAACCTACTACGTCTTCCAGGATCATCACGACATTCTTGTTTAACAATATCCATGCCCATCAACTGAATTAAGTCATGCATTTGTAGTTGCCCCCTCTCTTCATATATCAAAGACTTCCCTATTAGAACATTTACTCCAATAGTTGTGAAAAAGTTGCAACAGTCAAGAACCTTCACAATGTCCCGTTTAGATCTTCCCTTGAAGAGACATGCAATATCAAGGAAGATCTCCTTTTCTTCGTCCTCTAGTCTATCATAACTTAGCCTAAGAACTTCATTGATGGTTTTGTTAGGACTTTTGGCAAGTTTGTTCAATGCACTTTCCCACTCAAGTTCTTCTCTACCACATAGGAAAGAGCTTAGTATCTCAAGTGCTAAAGGAAGTCCATTAGCATAATCCAAAGCACCATCTACAAGATCCCCCCTTATTACTATTTTGTTGTATCTCGGAAAAGCATGCTTATTAAAAAGTTCAAGAGCTTCAAAATTGTTTAGAGGCTTAACTGCATAGATATGATCTTTATCTATCCCATGGGAAGTTAGCAAATGATTATCTCTAGCAGTAATGATGATTCTGCTTCCTTCGCCAAACCAATCATATTTTCCAGCTAAAGCATTTAACTGTTTTACATCATCGACATCGTTGAGAACAAGGAGAACTTTTTTGCAGCAAAGTCTGTCTTGAATTAAATTAATACCTTCATCAACACTAAAAAAATTTAATTCTTTTCCCAATAATATCTCCAACAATTTCTTTTGCAAAGGAAGTAAATCCTTGGAATCTTTTGAATCTTCTCGAACGTTTGCTAAGAAACATGCACCCTCAAATTGTCTAAAGTTAGCATTGTAAAGGGCTTTTGCTAATGTTGTCTTCCCAATGCCTCCTTGTCCCCATAATCCTATCATGAGAACCTCATCAGACTCAAGATTTAACATTGGTTCCAGCTCTTCCAGTTGGCGATCAATTCCAGTTGGATGCTTTGCAACATATAAGGGCGTGGGTTTCAGCTGCTTAGAGATCTCCTTCACAATTTCCTTTATAAGCGTTGCTTCATCTCTGACAAAATGAAGAAAAGTACTTGATACATTGATTTGGTAGTTTAGATATGATTAAGTTTCATCAAAGAAAAAAAAAAAGAGAGAGAAAAAAGATCCGATTTTTTTTTTTTTTTTTGGTTGGAAAGAAAAGATGTGATTCGGCATATAAAAAATAATGACAAAGTGGTGCTTTACATCAATTACTACTTACCCATCGTTCAAATGCCATCCAAATAATTTGCCAGCGTCAAAGAGAGCTGTCTTCCATGTATTCACTTTCTCTGAATCCTTCCCAAATTTGGACTCATGTTCAGCCATAGCTTTCCTGTAACTTTGTCTCCCCTGTCTCATTTCTCTTGGTTCCACTTTGTAAAATACTGGCAGCACAACCAGCTTCTTTTGTGCTTTGCACTCCATAATTTTCACCAGCTCATCCAAACACCATGGCGAGGAAGCATAGTCCTCAGAGAAAACGATGATCGCAACTCGCGATTCCTCGATCGCCTTCATAAGTGCTAGCGGTATTTGCTCTCCTTTTCTCAGTTCCTCACTATCCTTGTAAGTGAATAAGCCATTTTGGTCTAGAGTCATGTAGAGATGACTGAGAAAATTGTTGCGAACGTCGGTACCTCTGAAACTCAAGAAGACATCATAATTCCTCTTAGCTTTAGAAGAAGAAGCCATTAGAATTTGGTAAGAGGAGGCAGGTGCTGGAGTGTTGCTTGGAAAGTGAAGGTGCTGAAGGGTGAAGCGAGATCTTAAAAGGTAAGCTACTCCATTGGCCACCCAATAAAGTACTTGGCTGTGGCTTCCAGGAAATGGCATTCGCAATCAGTGAGTTTGTTGCCCATCGGATCTTTTCGGTATTTTCTTTGCACGCAGAGGCATGACTTTCTTTTTTGAAGGTCAACAAAGAATATTATATTAATTTCCAGCTTTGTGGGCAAGGCAGATGAGAGGATGTGGCAGGAAATTGGAGAGAAGGAGGCGGTGCCCGGTGGGCTCAGCAAGCTCGGCTTCGGATCCTACTCTTGAGAAGTGATGTATTGTGGCACGGGGAAATATCGCTAGCGTGATTTGTTGCATACTACTATTTTGGTAGCTAAACTTCGCATGATTTTTTGCCATGCCTTCCAATAAATCAATATATAATGGGAATGAAGAAATCTGAATTTAGAGTGCAGACCTACTAGTAACTCGAGAGGATAGCTTTGACATGTAAATCAATTGTAATATCCTACCCAAGATGTATTAGTCATCCATGTATGTAGATACTTGTGTCGATTTGAGAGAAGGGCTTTGATATGAGCACGTCTTCACCAACAATCGGTTTCGCATTTTCTATGCATTAGGCAATCTAATTACAATTTGGATAAGGATTACCTTTTTCCTTTCATAACTCGGGCATGAGAATAGATAGCTTTTTGTTCAATTGAAAGTAATGCGGTAGGTTCTAATGTATAAATTCAAAGACACAAGAAATTTTCTAGAAGAGCACCTCTATATGATTAATTGGTACACCAATAGCTTATCTTCTATTACTTTGGAGTGATGGATCTTTCGCTTGACTAGGGCATTATTTGTTGGATGCTTTTTTGGAATTCATATGCTTGGTGATGTCATTCCTCGTCAAATCAAAGTGCTAGTCATTTTCAAAAGCATTGGATACTTGGTATGAGAATTTGTAAGAAAGACTTGACTAGGTGTAAAAGAAAACGTCCAGTTCAGATTATTTAGTCCAAAAGTGGATTTTTGCATTTAGACTTTAATGAAGAATGGTATTTTAAAAGTGTAAAGCATCCACTAACATGGGATGCATTATATATAGAGTTTAGCTTATTTTGTTATTATCTAAATTTATGCTGCATATAAACATCACTAATGTCAATTGAGTGCAATAATTATACCGATCATTATGAGTTTCATGTGATTTGATGATATCTGACCCTTTTTTCTTTGTCTTCGTTGCTTACTCAAAAGCGCCAAGAAATGTTTGGTCTAACAGTTTTGCGCTAGCTTCCCTCCACACGGCCGTGCTCAGAAAAGAAAAAAAGAACAAGTTGATTTTGATGGGCAGGTGGCCCCCATCACTTTGTTCCTTCTACATGCTCATATCTGGAGCGATTCCAAGGCTTGACTCCGGTGGCTCATTCCCATTGCATTTTTTATTCTTCTTCTTTTTCTTTTTCTTTTTTCTTATAAACAGAAACGGCTTGGTTGTTATTATTCGGGAAAATGTTAAACAAGGAGATGGATTAGACTCGTTTTACAAAAAAAACCTAAACTGAATATAATCAAATAATTACCTAAAATGACTAAATCAATCTCACATTGGAACCAAAGCTTGCTAATCGGTCAATTTTTTGATAACTGGCAGGTGTATGATTGGTCCAACAAACGAAACCTAGATACTTTTGTCTAAAAAAATTTCGCAAAAATTATAAATCCCAAAAACAAAGCACCACCACCACCCCCACACATCGCGCCCGAAGGTTTCTTCCTTCATTTCTTCGCATCTTCTCCTTTGCTTCCGGTCTTTGTTTCTTTCCAAAGATAAAGACAAAGCTCATGCAAGGCCCACCTCTTCTTAGTCAGACTGATGACAGTGCAAGTTTTCCCTAAAATTCTGCAGCAGAGAATAAGCAATTGAGATTTCAACCTATGCACAAGTAAATCAAGTTTACGCACTCATAATTCTGTTTGGCCGTACTCACTCATACTTTGCTAATAATCATATGATCTTGAATGGAGATAAGGAGTCATTTCTTTCTGTAAAATCTGTTTTTGTGAAATTTCAAAATTATCTCCAGTTGGAAACTCGACCTCGAAGGATCGACGTATTTGGAACTAAAATCAAGGCCAGACTATTAGGTGACTTCTTGGAACTTACTCACTTTAAAGCTGGTTCAAACAATTGAAAAGCGATCGAAAATGCTCCTTCGTTTCACACTCGAGCAAAAAATTATATTTATTTGGTCAAAGCTGTTCTATTTGACCGGTCAATGGTCGTGGGACCAACCACTTTTTATTATTACTAGTTTTTGGATTTCTTTTCCTTGTAGTATATTATTAACTGGGAATATCAACTCAGTTAAAATATACTCCATTAGCTCCCTAGTAAAATCCTTGATTGTGGCTTCCAGTAAAGAGTTAATATCATGAAAAAACTCAAATTGATATACCTATGATAATGTTACCTCAAATTAATTTTTTAATCACAAAGAACCCCAAATTAATACATTTAATCATTCGTTAAATTTTACCATTTAATTACTGAGTTAAATAACATGTGTATCGGTTTTGGGTTTTACCCTTTATTTATTACAAGTGTATCGTTTATAATTTTAGTCGTATCAATTCAATTTAATAGAAAATAATTGATTATAAATTTGTCATAAATATATCAGTTAGATATTTTTGTTATTAATTTACAATAAATTTATTACAGGTATATAATTTTGATATTTTTCTTAGTATTAACCCTCTAGTGAATGGCATTTGAAATCAATGAGTTATCGCCCTTCTTTCTTTCTTTCTTTCTTTCTTTGGAATATCATGACTTCTTTTTTGTCGGAAAAATGTCCTCGTTTTCTTTCTTTCTTTTGCATATTATGACTATCACTACTCGAAAGTTATGTCATTTTGAGTTTGTTTTTGTTATTTTCTTACGTGCACATTAAAGTACACTAGCCCTCACGCACGTACTATTATTTTAGACGTCGGTCAATCGTTTTTTTTTTTTTTTGCTTTAATTTTTGTTAAAGTAACCAAAAAACGAAATCCTTTAACTCACGTTCACGGATTGAACTCCTCTCCCTCAAACCTATACTAGTTTCGCCGCTAGAGAGCCAAGATAACTCGCACCTCATTGGCCCCACGGGTCCTTGAATACCTTTCTGTCCTTTTTTTTTTTTTTAATTTGTCTTGACAAGATTTAGTTTCTTTAATGTAAGATCGTAAGCATACCTGATAAATCATTGGCAGGTTCGAATTGCTATTTGTCCCGAGTCAACATTTCTTTCTGAAACAAAACTTATTCGGTGGAGTACAACATAGCACATGGTTCATATCATCTTTTTCTGAATTTAAGCTTTGGAAGGAAAACATTTTTTGTTAACTAGGAAAACATTTTCCATTGACTCATTTTCCTAAATGAATCAAACGTTGGAAAATGAGGAAAACATTTTCCGGAAAATGAGGAAAACGTTTTCCTGAAAATTGCTTTTCGCAAACAAACACACTCTAGATTTGAAAATTTTCTTCTCTCTTATTCCACATGTGATCTAACTTTGGCTGCATTGGTCCCACTGCATTCACACGCCAGATTTGAATATTTTCTTCTCTCTCTTATTCCACATGATTCACAGTACATTCACACATTTGAAAATTTTCTTCTCTCTTTTATTTTATTATTATTTTTTGAGAAAATGAAATATTTAAAGGGGCTAATTACGTTCGATTTATGTGTTACTTATGCATGATATGTATGGAAGATTCAAACCTTGAGCTTGATTATTTGAAGCAATGTCATTCTTAGAGAAGTAAAAGTCACGTAACTCCTTTTACTCATGATTTCGACTGAAGTGACTTTGAAAAACTAATATACGTCGCATTCACATGAAAGAAATTTTCACAACTATCCTAAAAACCTACAGATTTCAATTTTGATGATGATAATGCTCACTCAAATATGTCTCTTATTATTGTTGTACTTAAGTATTTTATGTATGATTTGAAAGGGTTAAAAGGACCGCTTTGCCTAAAACATAGGATATCATAAGATCTTTTAGTAATATTATTGTGTGTGTGTGTCTACCTGAAAAAGTTAATGATTTGGCCTTGCAACTTTTATTCGTTGAAGATCACATTTACCGCATTAGTTTGATGCATGATCGATACAAATATTTGTTCAACATTGATTTATTGTTAATTGAAATATGAATAAATTCGACAAATCGATAATTTTGGACTCTAAAATCATCGTCACCATCGCCACAATTATATTGAGATTTACTTCAGCTGTTTTTTTCATAAAGCAACAGTCGTCAGATAATTTTATAAGCTTTTGTAATTTTACCAGTGTCCCAAAATTACATTCCCTCCAGGGTCACAACAGGATAAAGGCTGTTTGATTTGATAAAGATGATAACGCACCGACCCTCTACTTTCCACACACCTCCCTGATTTCAAACCGAAAACAGACAAATTGTGTTCACATTACATTCTTGACTTACGAAGGTTAAAGGTTTTTTTTTTTTTAGAATATGTTGACCGCAATTGGTGTTCCCACGCTGTGCTCTTGACTTGGGCGGAAAGATGCCGTTACTACTCCTACAAAATACTATATAATTGTTAGTCTAGAGCTTGCTGGCTTTTTTAACAGGGAAGAATGAATTAAGACCAGGTGATCCTGTCTCCTCCTATTTGTTTGTGATGAAGGTGCAAATTTTCACTAAAATTCTGCAGCGGAGAATGGAGATTTACGCACAAGAAAATCGAGTTGATGCACTCATACTTCTGTTTGGCCATTTACTTACTCGCTCACTTAGGGCGCGCATGACAAAATTTTTGTTTCTCTATTTCTGTTCCCCATAACATGTTTGGAATAGGAATCTATTTGGTAACGCAATTTCATTTTTCTATTTCTGGAACAGATTTCTATTCTAGAAATATATTTGGAGCAGAAATTAGAAGTTAAAATTTTTACATTTTCTATTTCTGGAACAAAAATGAGAAATCAAAATTTTTCTCATCGTTTACTCTCGTCACCGCCCGTCACCTACTTACCGCCTGTGGGATGCCGGATGCCCGCCGGCGATTGCCGGCCGCCCGCCACCGACCCTGGTCACTAGCCGCAGACCGCCGGCCACCGGACGTCAGCCACTCCGGCCACCGCACTGCAGCTGCCCGTCGCCAACCGCCCGTCACCAACCGCCCGTCGTCAAATGCCAGACGCCCACCGGTCGTTGGTTGCTCATCGCCAATCATTGGATGCCGGAGGCTCATCACCAACCACCGGATGTTCGCCGGCGACCCTCCGTCGCTCACCACTGGCCACCAAATGTTAGCCGCCCGCCACCCACTGCCAGGCTCCTGTTGCTGAACTCCAGATGTCGAATGTCAAACGTCGAACTTCGGACGTTGGACATTAGTTGCCGGTCGTTAGAGTCCGACTCCGGTGTTAGACTCTGGACTTTGGCCGCCCGCCACTGGTCACCAGACGCTGAACATCGGACTCTGGCCACCAGACGCCGGTCGTTGCCGCTCCTAGAAATAGAAATTTTATTTTGTTATCGAACGAATTTTTATTTCAGAAATAAAAATTTTGAATTATTATCAAACGCGTTTATTTACTCAAAAACTCATCCATGGAATAGAAATTGATTTCTGTTCTAGAAATTTTATCATGCGCGCCCTTATACTTTGCTAATAATCATCCAGTGTTCCTAAAAGGAGATGAGGAGTCATTTCTTATATCAAGTCAGAAACATTGACCTCAAAGGACCGAGATATTCAGAGCTAAAATCAGGGTTAAACTGTTAAGTGACTTCCTGAAACTCAGTGACTTCAAAGCTGGTTCAAACAATTGGAAAGCGATAAAAAATGCTCCTCAATTTCACACTCGAGCAAAAAGTGCATGAATGTGGCTTTAGATGGAGTGATGAGACTCCACGAATGTATTGGAATTGCAATTACAATCAAGTGAAAGAGTTGAAATTGAAATTACATCGAAATGAAATTACAAGGAAAAGTAAAGAGATCTCTTGGAGGTAAAAGGGCGCATTGGTCGATCTGCTGCTTTAGCGTCTTTAATCTTCTTCAAAAGAAGTGGCATCATGTCTGTCCACTTCGCTTGAAATTCTCCAATTTTGTGGGCAACCACTTGAGTAAATGGACTAGCTTAACACACCTTTCGGGGAAAAATAAATTTGGGTACTAACACAAGCATATTTGATCATTTTTTCTACATGGTGTTCAATCTTATGCAGTCATTGAAGAAGAATACAGACAACGTAGGTTTGATACGTTTCTCTCCAAAGCCGTGAAAAAAGGAGCGGAAAAATTGACATCGCAAGTTTTTGTATGTAAAACTCATCCATATCACAAGCATAAATATTTGTTCGTCACGGTTTTTGTGGATGAACTCGTGACATGCGTGACCCCACCACGTGATTCTAGATATCAGTCGAATGAAGTAGGCATACAACAAGTACTTACACAGCGAGAAGTTTCTAGCATAAAAAAGTCGAGCACACAACGAACAGTAAAGAGGGGAACAAAAGAAGAAGGAAAGGCCCAAAGCAGTACACTTCCCTTCTAAAAGATTCCCTTAAAAAAATATTGATCGATGTGACACGGTATGCACCATAAAAAAAAAAAAAAAAAATTGTAGCGAATTGAATTGAAAGCACATGCATGTGTCACGGGCCGATCGATTGGATCGCGACCGCGCGGCGACTCGGGCACTTTTGGATCGAATTGGATCGCCAAGCACCTAAGCCAAGCCTTACTCGATCGAACGCACACTCGCTCGCTTACCCGGATCGTAGAGAGAAAGAGTTTCTAGAGAGAGGAGCTCCGGAAAGACTTAAGCTTTATATCGGAAGTAGTGGATGCTTACAAATGAAGGAGGACACCTTCTTATAGTCGAGGCCTCGGCTTACAACCATTGATCTAGAATTCTATCGGCGGACGAGATCGCACCGCCTCAACTACCGACACTAATGGCGGCTACTAACCACCGACATAAATGAAAGCTATCAACTACCGACATTAAGTAAAGAGAGGCTAATGACGGTGGCGCCCTCCCTTGGAGACTTCAGGGAGAAGGTATGGTGGGAATCCGAGTGAGAGCAGGAGGTCCACGGGTGAGTTGCGATCGCCCCTTGGGAACCTCTTGGATCGGCTAACGTTCGGTCCGTGACATTCTCCCCCACTCAATCGAGCGACGTCCTCGTCGCTCTCAGCTTGGCGGGCAGCCTTACGGGCTTTGGCACGAGCTTTCTTGTTCTTGTTTCGCTTCGCTCGGACGCTCACGAACGAAGGACCACAACCTTCGATGATGAACTCGGACTTGGCACGCGGTTCCACCTTTGGCTTGGGCGTGGCATGCGACGAGCACTCAACCTCGGGGAAGAGCACTTGAATTGGCATGGCATTTGTTGGGGTAGGATCCAACTCGCCCTTCGACTTTACCTCGGACAGCTTGTTGATGCGCATCACGGCCTTCAAGCTCTTGTCGAGGCGTCGGATCGACGCGATGGTCTTGGTGTCGACCACCCCTTTGATCATGGGGATCATCGACGGGCACTTTTGGTCGAGGATCATCATGCACTTGGTCCTCATGTCGATCATGGCTCCCACACTATGGAAAAATTGCATCCCAAGGATGAGATCATAATCGTCAAGAGGGATTACCTCGAACGCCATTTTGCCTTTCCATCCGCCAATCTTGACATCCACGTCGGGAGTTGCTCCTACGCCATGGAAGTCGCCCAAATTGATGGGCTTGTATGACTTCTCGGATGGTTCCACGTGAAGTCCCAAGGCTTTGGCTACCTCGGTCGACATGAACATGTTCGATGCACCAGTGTCGACCAAAGCGTAAAGCGTTCGGCCACCCACTTCGACCTCCACGAAGAACATGTCCGTGTTCGGTGCAATCCCTTCTTCTTTGGATGGCGATCAGGCTTGGACCGAGTTGATCATCCTCACAGCTCCAATCCGGATCTGCCGCTTATCTTCTTTGGGCTCCTCCTTTTTTGCATAGTCCATTGGTGGTCGACCCCTTTGGTAGGCCGGCTTGGAAGGCCCTTCTCCCCACGTCTTGACTCGGCCGCTTTGATCATGCGCACCACGGGGAGTGTTCCTTCCTTCGTCCTCGAATCGATCCGACCTCCATTCTCTTGGTCGACTCCTTGGTTCGGCTTTAGTGAGGTCGACGAGTGACTCGGCCACGCTAAGTGCTCTCGCGAGACTCGTCACGTCCCTTCGCTTGAGCTCAAGCAGCGCCCATGGCTTCAATCCATCCATAAACGCCCTGAGAGCCTCCTCTTCGCTTAGGTTGCGAATTTGGAGTTTGAGCTCCGTGAACTCCTTCACATACTCTCGGATCGCACCTCTTTGCTCGAGGCGATGGAGTTTGCTACGGGCTTCTTGCTGAGCGAACTCGGGGAAGAAATAGTCCCGGAACTCTCTCACAAAGTCGTCCCATGTACTCACGGGATTAGCGCCGCGTCTAACCTCGTCACACCTATTTCGCCACCAAAGCATTGCCGTATCAGATAGGAACATTGAAGCGGTTCGTACCTTGATCGACTCGTCTTGGATGTTGACGGCGCCGAAGTATTGCTCCATGCTCCAGACGAAGTTGTCCACCTCCTTAGCGGATCGTTCGCCTTTGAACTCCTTTGGCTTTGCCACCTCAAGTTTGGGTATCGCTTGAGTAAGCACCGCACCATTCGTGATGCTTAGCTTGCATAGGGCGAGCTCGGTCTTGAGCTCTTGGATCTCCGCCTTCATGGCTTCAACCTCTTCCCTACACGGGCTTACCTCCTCGATTATTTGGACGCGCTCGTTCAAACCATCGATTGATGCTTCAAGAGCTTCGTCCTTGTCGAACAATGGAGCCGTGGCTTGGTTGATGCCGGTCGTGAAGTCTTCACGGAGTGAGCCCTCAACCTCCATGATTCGGTCTCGCACATCGTCGAGACCTTCCATGAGTTCGAGCACAGCACTCCGGACCTTCCCGATCTTCTCATCGAACGTGGCCGCAGCATCCATCGAGGTCTCCCTCTTCTTTGATCGGCCGCGGGTCTCTTTGACTTGCCCGACCTCTCCAACTATATTCGCTTCTTGGCTTGACATTCTTTCGAACAGATGGCGTACCTCAATCTCTTGGAAACGGATCTCTCTTTGGCTCTGATACCACTTGTCACGGGCCGATCGATTGGATCGCGACCGCACGGCGACTCTGGCACTTTTGGATCGAATTGGATCGCCAAGCACCTAAGCCAAGCCTTACTCGATCGAACGCACACTCGCTCGCTTACCCAGATCGTAGAGAGAGAAAGAGTTTCTAGAGAGAGGAGCTCTGGAAAGACTTAAGCTTTATATTGCGGAAGTAGTGGATGCTTACAAATGAAGGAGGACACCCCTTCTTATAGTCGAGGGCCTCGGCTTACAACCATTGATCTAGAATTCTATCGGCGGACGAGATCGCACCGCCTCAACTACCGACACTAATGGCGGCTACTAACCACCGACATAAATGAAAGCTATCAACTACCGACATTAAGTAAAGAGAGGCTAATGACGGTGGCGCCCTCCCTTGGAGACTTCAGGGAGAAGGTATGGTGGGAATCCGAGTGAGAGCAGGAGGTCCACGGGTGAGTTGCGATCGCCCCTTGGGAACCTCTTGGATCGGCTAACGTTCGGTCCGTGACACATGATTACGTGATGGTCATCATGCTTTTGCTGAGGAAGGCTGCTTTTTAATTTGAAAACCAGGAAAGATTCACAAAAAGAGAAAATCTAATTTCTATTTGCTCCTTCACGTGATTCCCATTTGTCATCATCGCATCCCCTTTTATAATCCTGGGAAATGCGGATTTCTTATTTAGTGGGACATTCATTTTGATAGTTCCTCACCGTTAACGTCACGGACTGAACAAGTCCTTAAACGGCCCAAAAGAAAGAAATAGATGAGAGATCCGTCTAGAGATAGAAGACTCCGTAATGTCATATGTATATTCCCTTTCTGTCATGAAAATAAAGATAGACAGGAAATAATAGAGCCTCACGGTAGTGAAGGTAAACACAACATAAAGATTTCAGTTCCGGTTACTATTGGATAAGCAAGTATAATAACCTCCCGCATCTGGAATGAATGAGGGTGGGTGAAAAGCTTACAGTAAGGCTAGCATGCCTAACAGCACTGTTACTAAGCTAACAGGCCGGTCCTTACTCCTTTGGTTTAGCAACAGTGCCGTTTTGATTGTTCCTCATCGTTATCGTACGTTTCCTTTTGACTATTAAGTTTTTCTTTTTTGACTTTTGCTCTGCTTCGAGGTTCGTAATAATTATAATGAAATGAAAGATTGCCTTTCGCATCTTATTCTACCCGATGCTGGCGATTTGCTTCCGGTGGAAAATACCATTACCTAGAGAGGCCCTTTCCCTTTTTATATACTCATCTGCTCGTAATTTGGCGGAAAAATACTATTACCTAGAGGCCCTTTCCCTTTTATATACTCATTTGCTCGTAACATACTCATGGCTTTTTCAGTGTATCAAAGAACATAAATATACAGTATCAATCATTTTCATTTTGGGCTTATCTGAAAATCAAATGGCACCATATCTAAATTCATAGAATCAATCTATGCAATACTTTTCCTTATGGATGTAATTAGACTATAAATGCTTAGATGCTAATTCTTTTGTCTTGGCTACATGCCACCATGAGATCAAATTCGTGTATCATATGGTGTTTGTGTTAGACGCAAATTGCGCAATCCCAAGATCTCCATAACTAGAACAAGAACATGCATGATTAAACAGAAAGATCAACGCACCTATTTTAGGATCCATCGTTCTTGAAGCGGAAGCGGAAACACAATGTTCCTTGCGCAAATCCTTCTCTTCTATTGCCCTTTGTATCACTAACTCAATGAGGCGGCCTCCCTCACGGTTTAGCGTTAGGTAAACGCTCCTTATGTGAGGATACGTGAGAATTAGAGTTAGAGGAGAGACTTGAGCACTATTTATAGAGTTTCCAGCTAGTCCCCCTCATTACGGGCTAGGCTCAACTCGGCCCACACTAGCCAGCCCCATATTAGACTAATTAAGAAACCTTCTATCTCACCTTAGACCAAACCCCGTAAAACGGTAACCGTTAAACAGTAAATTACAATGTCAATTAATGTAGTCTACATTAGGAAAACTCTTACATTCTCCCACTTGAACTATATTAATTGAAATTGTACTGTACGTGCGCACATTAGTCCAGAGATAATTCTTAATAGTCAATCCTATCCCATAAAGCCTCAAACACTGAATCATGACGGTAACTGCATGTATACACACAGAGCCTTCCATGGTTACAAGTGCTTTCAACTTTATTGATATGGATTCAATATGATAGTGTGGCAAATGGCTAACATCTCTCATAGAGAGATCCCATTTGTCAGTCACCATTCTCTTACCTTAGGCGATACAAAAGCTTGTGCCACAAATGAATGACATTATGGTTCCAATGAACCCACATATGTCTTGTCCTTATGGTTAACCTTTCTTTATTTATCACAAGACATATGCACAAGGCTAATAACCAGATGCCCCTAGCCTTCACTCAAGGTTTAAGCAATACCTTAAGACTTTTAACAATATATATATATATATATATATATATATATGTGTGTGTGTGTGTGTGTATATTCAACAAAATAACAATTCATTCAAAAAATATTGTATTGAATGCAATAGTTGAAATATATATATATATATATACATCAAAGTGTTACTAAATTGTAACAAATGCAGATATAAACTTTATTTAAGAAAAATAAAATACAACTCCCACTAAATAACAGCATCCCAAGATGCTCCAAGGCCCATGCTAATGACATGTCGATCAAATACACACGGGCGTAGGCTTTTAGTTAGTGGATCTGCAACCATATCATCTGTAGGAATATAATCTATAGCAACGTCACCATTCTACACTGATTCCTTTATGGTCAAAAACTTGACCTCCATGTGTTTAGACCCCTTGAGACTTCTGTTGTTGTTAATAAACAACACTGCAAAATTATTGTCACAATGTAGCTGTATGGTTCTATCCACAAAATCAAAAACTGCCAACTCCCTAATGAGGTTCCAGAGCCAAATAGCTTGAGTAGCAGCTGAAAAACATGCTACAAACTCCGCTTGCATGGTAGAAAAAGATATGGATTTATGTTTCTCACCATTCCATGATACTGCACCTTCTGCCAACATAAATATGTATTATGTTGTTAACTTCTTATGATCTTAACAACCAGCAAAATCTGCATCTGAATACCCTACTAGTTGCAAGTTTGGAACATGTCTATAAATCAGCATATAATCCCTTATTCTCTTTAAGTACCTTAAAACCTTCTTGGCAGCAACCCAGTGATCGTGTCCTGGATTTGAATGATATCTGCCTAGAAGCCCTGTTGGAAAAGCAATATCTGGCCTAGTGTAAACTTGAGCATACATAATACTTCCAAGCACATTAGCATAAGGTACATTCTTCATTTGAGCTTTCTCAAAATATGAATTTGGGCATTGTGAAAGACTCAATTTATCACCCTTAATAACATGAGCAATTCCTGGTTTGGAATCTTGCATATTGAATCTTTCCAAAATGCGATCAATATATGCCCTCTGAGATAAACCCAATAAACGGCATGAGCGATCCCTATGCCAAGAACAAAAGATGCATCACCAAGGTCTTTCATATCAAAATTTTTCGATAACATGCGCTTTGTCTCATGCAGTAAACCAAAGTCACTACTTGCAAGCAAGATATCATCCACATAAAATATGAGAAAAATATACTTCCTCCCACTGACCTTGGTGTATATACACTGATCTACTTTGTTCTCAATAAATCTGAATGAAGTGACAACACTATGAAACTTTAAATATTACTGTCTAGAAACTTGCTTAAGGCCATAAATAAACTTCTTCAATCTACAAATAAGCTTACCTGAGTCATCTGCTGCAAAACCTTCAGGCCACACCATATAAACCTCCTCATTAAGGTCTCCATTAAGAAAATCGGTCTTAACATCCATCATCTCTTAGCAGTGCAGTTAGTAAGCAAACCACTTTTCAAGTGTTCCAGAATGGAACGCTTCATGGACAATAAGCACATTCTATTGCTCTTTTCTCAAGCAACAAATCATATGTCTACAACTTAAAATTTGACGCAGTAAAAACCTCAATAATAGTGGAGTTATTAATTACAGAAAAGGTGACTGAAAAAAAAAACAATGTATATAATTAGCATCATGTGAGCACCGTGTAACTTGACGTACAAGTACACATCCAGAGAGTTACACGCATAATCATATAATCACCTTTGGGCAGAATACATGACATGCAGTTATACACTCCCCACATGATAGCGGTTATGAGAATATATTCCAATCTTCGTGAATTCATCACCTTTTGGCATATGAACCACTAGGATAAGTCACTCCTCCACCACACCATCATGTATCCCTCCATGAACTAATACACAATCACCTCCTTTGGGAGTATGACCACGCATTATTAGACTAGGAGACATCCCAATCAGCATACGAGACCAAAATTTCTTAAACCCAATCAAGCGTGCCACTTTGGCGGTCACTACTCAATTGAATCCTTGAAACTCTCTCATACCAAGGATATAAAATCTACATCTCACATACACCACATACATGTGATTTTAACTTTAGTGATAGGGGCACATATCACTGAAATCACATATCATGCTAATTACATTGCCTTATTCATTAATAAAATTAAACATGCATATATATATATATATATATATATAAATATATATATAGAGAACCTGTAAGACAGATTCCAATGAGATCATCGATCACAGCAACACAAGAAACTTCTCTTGTGCACTCAAATTACAGATTACCAGAACAACAACATAAAAAGAATGTTGATCTAGAGGATCTATCACAAATTAACATCAATAGCAATACATGGTACACCAGATCGAGAAGCCTAACAGCTGATCCATTATAGCTCATGAGTTTCATAAGTAAAAAATGACTCCAAAGCCAACAACTGATTAATTAGCCAATTTTAAGTAAGAAATATCATTACTTCAACCAGTGGCCTATAAATTGAGTCAAATTACAGAACCAAATATCTAAACTATAACAGTACTTTACCAAAAAAAAAAAATATCTAAACTATAACAGTAGATACTATTGCTCTGCATAAATATTGTCATACTCCTTAACCATAAAGATATTCAATTTGATAGACATTAACCAGTGACCATATGAATTTAGGTACAATATGCAATAACTTAACTGACATGCATTACCCACACTCAGCATATGTGTTAATCAGTACAATCAATTTGGTTACGACTTCTTAACACGTCCATCATGCAAAGGTTACCAGCATGTAAAGGAGTATGCATGAGCAACAAAAGTTTCATGACTTTCACTATTTCTCATCACTTTAATACATAGTTTAATTACTATCTCATAATCATTGTATCTCATTAAGCCAGCTTCAATTCACAATAAAATTTAAACTTTTATTAATGAATCGCACCTCTATAATGATTATGTGATAATATACCTATAACCCAACACATGTATTTCCAAAATCACAGAAAATACAAGAAAAATACGCAAAAATACACTAAAAATATACGTATTTAGGGTTACATATGTATTTTCACATCCATAAAATTACCAAACATGTAAAATAAATATACCACAAGATAGAGGAGAACCATACAAATCAAACGCCACTAGCCACGCACTGATCCAATGCCCTACGCGCCCGCACGCGCCGCCTGAGTGCGCGGCGCGTGGAGCTCACGTGCGGACGTCAAAACCAGTCAAAACCGGTCCGACTAGTTCTCGGCTCGACCGACCGGTCCAGCCGCCCGGTCCGACCGGTTGACCGGTCCGGTTAACAGTTGACCGGGTCGAGTCGGTCAACGGGTCGGGTTGGGTTGGGTCAATCAACGGGTCAACGGTCCCGGGTCGGGTCGGTCAACGGGTCCGGATCGGGTCGACGAACCGTCGCTGATGTCATGATGACGTCAGCATCCGCCCGTGTATCGCACGCGTGGGTCGTCCCCCGCGCATGGGCACGTGTGAAGGCGCGTGGGGCGCACCTTCGACGCCCAGGCGGCGCGTGGCCGCGCGTGGGGGCGCGTGCGGCCTCCCCCGGCGACGCGCCGCCGACCGTCTTGCTTGTCTTGTCTCGTCCAGTCCGAATTTGTGATTTAATTTTATTTTTATTGAACAAAAAAATCTCAAAAAATCACAAATTAGAGCAAAATCCTTACAAATTAGGGCAAAATCCTTAAGGTTCAAGTTCTAGGCTTATGGAGGCTCTAATACCACATGTTAAACGCAAATTGCGCAATCCCAAGATTTCCATAACTAGAACAAGAACATGCATGATTAAATAGAAAGATCAACGCACATGTTTTAGGATCCATCGTTCTTGAAGCGGAAGCGGAAACACTGTTCCTTGCACAAATCATTCTTCTCTATTGCGCTCCATATCACTAGCTCAATGAGGCGGCCTCCCTCATGGTTTAGCGTTAGGTAAACGCTCCTTATGTGAGGATAAGTGAGAATTAGGGTTAGAGGAGAGACTTGAGCACTATTTATAGAGTTTCCAGCCAGTCCCCCTCATTACGGGCCAGGCTCAACTCGACCCACACTAGCCAGCCCCATAATAGACTAATTAAGAAACTTTCTATCTCACCTTAGACCAAACCCCGTAAAACCAGTAACCGTTAAACAGTAAATTATAACGTCAATTAATGTAGTCCACATTAGGAAAACTCTTACAGTTTGTGCACCGAGCCGGAGTACGATGGGATAAAGCATTCATCCTCCTTTGATACCCAAAAAGGTAAAGGTAAATCGAGCATGAAGGCCATGGACTTTTGTACCAGTGTACCGGTTTTACGTAAATGGAATTGTGGGTTGTAAGGACAACACACGAGGAGAAGCAAATAGCGATGCGGTCCTTTAATGTGAGATCGTGAGCTGATAAATCATTGGGAGGTTCTACTTGCTATTTGTCCTGAGTCAACATTGTTTTACAAAACAAAACTTATTCAATGGAGTACAACATAGTACATGATTTGTATTCTCTTTTTATCATACCTCATGTGATATATGTGGTTCATATGATCCCTTCAATGGTTACTACCTATTGAATCACTGTGTCTGGCAGATCATCTTCACAAGGAGTACGTGAAATTGCAAAAATTGCTAATAAAAAGTGCAATCAATGTGTCTTTATTTGGTGGATCCTCTTTAGGAATGTCAAGATTTATGTTTTCCACGCGTGCTCCAACTGTGGCTGCATCAACACATGTGCGATTCACATGTTAGATTTGGAAATTTTCTTCCCTCTCTTATTTCACGCGTGATCTTACTTGGGCTGCTATAATCCCAATGCATTCACACGCTGGATTCGGAAATTTTTTTTCCCTTGTGCAGAAACTTTGGCTACATCGATCCAAGTGCATTCACACGACATATCTGTCCATCGCATCTAGATGATATTGTACGGAAGATTCTAACAATGAGCTTGATAATTTCAAGTGGTGTCATTTCACATCAATATTTTCACTTTTTCGGAGAAGTAAAAGTCACGTAATTCTTTTTTCCGTGATTTTGACTAAAGGGACTTCAAAAGACTATACACATTATATTCATCTAAAAGAAGTTTTCACAACTATACTAAAAAAATGTAGAACTAGGTCTATGTTGACCCTAATTCACATTTGCTAATTATAAAGCTCACTCAAATATGCTACTTACAATTTAAAATTATAGCTGTTTTCCTTGAGTAACTTTTAAAGAATTTCAAAAGGGCCCCTAAAACACAGAATATTATAAGTATTTCGGTAATATTATAATGTGTGTGCGCCTAAAAAAGTTAATTATATGCGCAGGAAACTTTTCTTCTTTGAAAATCGCATTTACCGCGTTAGTTGGACGTATGATCGATACGAATATTTGTTTAACGTTGATTTATTGTTAACTGAATTATTAATGATTCTGACAAGTCAAGATAAATTCTATGACTATAATTTCATACAATCCTGATTGGAGGCTAGATTTCTGGTTGGTTTATTGATTGGCTGAGGGAAAGAAATCCTTTTAAAGCGTTGGAATCGGTAGTAGGTAAATATTGTATTGCCTAACCTAATACAAACATTGGTAACAATCCCATAATCCTCTTACATGCTAAGGACTTATTTGGTAACATTCATACGAATAACTGATTATGTTCTTTTGTTCCTGTGACAAAAAAAAAAAAATCAAATCCGTTTGATAAATTTTTTGTTCCTTGGAGCAAAAATCTGTTATTTTGATCTCAAGAATAGATTTGGAACGAAATCAAGAAGCAAAAAAAAGTTATTTTTTGTTATCGGGAACAATTCATAGAATCACATCTATTTTTTTCTTTTCTCTTCTTCTCTTTCATATTCTTCTGCGTCTTGCTTTTGGCTGGTCGCTGGCCTCAGCCATGGTCGGCAACCAACCGACGAGGGCTGGCAACCTCGTGGGAGAGTCACCGGCAATGTCGTAGACCCCTGGCAACGTTGACTTGGCAGTGACCCAGCTAGGCCGATCCTCGCCCAGCCACAGCGAAACTTGGCCTCACCAATCGGCACGAGGCCGGGCCTCGCCAAGCCAGGGCGTGGCCGACCTCACGCCGCTTGGTTGAGGTCGAGCCTTGCCGGTGGCCCGATGAGCTTGCTGGACCTCGCCTAGCCAGTCATCGACCACCAAGGATGAAGAAGAAGAGAAAAGGAAAAAGAAAAAAATAAGATGAAAAAAATAATAAAAATATAATAAAAGTATTAAAAAATTAAGAATTTTATCAAACACATTTTTATTATGAAAATATAAATTTTGTATAATTACCAAGCGTGTTATTCTGCTCAGAAATTACTCATAAGAACTGAATAAAAAAATTATTTCAGATTAAAAATTATTCTCAATAATAAAATTATTATTAAACGGGCCTTAAAAGCCAAACAATGTAATCAAACATGATGTCATCATATCTTGTTGTTGTTCCAACATCACATCTCATGTACCGTGTCAGCTGTACCTACTATGTTAACAATGCCCCCACCGTCAACTTTAGCTCCATGCTTCGGCATTTAAAGGTCTACAATGTTAACCGTAATCAATAGCTTTAAGGCCAAAAGTTTGAAATTTTTTATTAACATTTGTGACGATTCACAAAGATTTGCAATATTATATTGTAATAAAAAACTTGACGTCGTAAAACGTCATTAAATATGACTTTTACTGTGTTGGACGTCCATTTGCTAGTGCATACAGTGTTTTAAATTTCAATTTCAATTTATAGTGGGTAAAATGTCGAACCTTATGCGCAATCAATAGTAACTGAGTCAAATTCAACAGCAGAAATCTTCTCATCTCAACATAACAATTAACATTCATGAGGTATGGTTCAGCATTGTGCGTTGGAAGTCTACTTTCTTTCGTTCCTCCTCTTTTTTCTTTTTCTTCTTGTATTTTTGGGTTTCATCTCTTTCCTTTCTTTCGTTTGTATACTTCTCTGTTAGATATCTACATTAACAATCTTTGTATAGCTCCAGACCAAAAAAAAAAAAATCTTTGTATAGCTCTTTTCCTTGGTCTTATTTAGAGATAACTTCAGCAATATTGAGTAATGTCGGCCGGTGTCCCACATTATATTCTTCCACGTCAAGACAGGATGAGAGCTGTTCGATTGAGAAAGCTGACAATACACCGACACTCCATTCTACACGCACCAGAAAAAGGAGTGGAGTAACGACAAAACTTGAATTAATGGATAGCACTTCCTTTCATATGTTATATTCAATGGGTGGGGACTCCATCTATCTGAACTCAGATGTACGTGAATGTATGATTCCATGAAGGTCCGATGCGTATAATCATTTGATTCATGTATTACATTCTATATAATTAAGCAAATTATACACATTATTTTTTTAACAAAATTTGACGGAAGCATACCGTATATTTCAATAAAGTGTTCGTGACTCCTTATTAGAAAATCGGGTGGTCGGTGACCTTTTTTGCCAACAATTTTTTGTTTTTGTACACTATTAGTACTTGCAATATCCCTCTTGTATACACTTTGCAATCAAATTCTTGAGAGATCAATCTTATGAGAGCATTTCTCTGTAAAAGAGTGCGCAGTGTTTATGGAAGAATGTTGGCTCCATTGCAAACCAATCTTTGTTTGAGGCTTCAAGTATAGTTGATTAGGCATAAATCTTGAACAGTCTCTGGAAATAGAGTGGGCACCCATTTGGACCGGACCACTATAAAATGGTTCCGCATTCCTCTATCGTGACTCCTTTTTATTTATATGCATTTAATTTATATTTGTGTGTATATACTTAATACTATGGAGCATATTCAATATTTGGGGCAAAATATTGCTTGTGTTTATTTGAAATTTTTAGAGCTAAATATCATAGCATCACATGTTGATAAATTAAGAGAGTTGATGATATATTTTCATCAAAATATATAATTAAACAATAGTATGATTAACAAGTGTCAGACGAGGAATTTGATACATTCACGCGCCAACTGCAGAGAGGCATATATCCTTTTGCACTTTTTCCCACGTCTTATAAAGCAATAGTCATCTGACAATTTTATAACCTTTTGTAATGGAAATAGATCAAGCTTTTCATCCAATTGAAAATAATGTAATGGTTCTAATATAAATTCAAAGAAAGGAGAAATTTTCTAGAAGAACACCTTTAAATGATTAATTGGTGTGCTAATAGCTTATTTTCTATTACTTTGGAGCAAAGAATCTTTTGCTAATGTGGGGCCTTTTTTGCTGGGTGCTATTTTTGGGAATCCACTTTTTAGAGGTGCTACTCCCAGTCAAGTAAGTGTAAGTCATTTCCAAAAGAATTGGATACTTCATGCAAAAGTTCATAAAAAATACTTCGTCTAAATGTGAAGGATACATATTCAAATTTTTTAGTCCAAAAGAGGATTTTCGTGTTTGGACTTTAATTAAGAACACACTTTCAAAGTATAAAGCGTCCAATAAGGTTGAATGTTCCATGTGAATTGATGATTTTTTTTTTCTTTGTCTATTTTGCTTAGTCAAAAGCGCAAGGAAATATTTGCTCATTACATTTGTGTTAGCTTCCCTCCATATAACTCTGGTCTGGAAAGAAAAATTATCAAAGTTGATTTTGGTGGCAGGTGACCCCCACCACCTTGTTCCTTCTACGTGCTCAAATCTAGAGCGAACCCAAGGCTTGACTCCATTGGTTCATATCCATTACATTTTTATTTATTATTAATATAAAGGCTTGATAATCATTATTTGAGAATATTCTAAAAAAGAGCATAGAGTAGTCATTTCCAAAACAATTCAATATTTCATGGGAAAGTTCATAAGAAAGACTTCGTTTAAGTGTGAAGGATACATATTCAATTATTTAATACAAAAAATGATTTTTGTGTTTCGAATTTAATGAAGATATACTCTAAAAGTATAAAGTGTCCACTAATGTCGGATGTTTCATGTGATTTGATGATATCTCACCTTTTTTTTTCTTTGTCTTTTTTGCTTAATCAAAAGCATCTTCCGTGCTAAATTTTGTCCACACAACTCTAGTCTGGAAAGAAAAATTATCAAAGTTGATTTTGATGGTAGATGGCCCCCACCACCTTGTTCCTTTACATGCTCAAATCTAGAGCGAATCCAAGGCTTGACTCCATCGATTCATTTCCATTATAATTTTTTTATTTTTTATTTTTTTATTAACAGAAAGGCTTGATAGTTATTATTTGAGAATATTATAAAAAAAAAAAAAGCATAGAGTAGAGTCATTTCATCAAAAAATGACCTAAAATGAATATTACTTCAAATAATAATTTAAAATAATTAAATCAATCTCACATGAGGATCTGAACTCATCAGTCGGCTAAACGTTTACCAGCTAGCAAGCATGTGATTTTTTCAACAGCCATACGTATCTTCCCATGTTCTTCCCTTGCTTTTGGTCTTTGTTTCTTTCGATAGAAGTAGACAAAGCTCGAACAAGGACCACCTCTTCATTAATTGGACGCTTACATGTGACAGCAATACAAAGGCTGTTTGATTGATAAAGCTGACAATACACGGTGTCACGGATGCTCCACGTTCCATGCACCACACATGCATGGACCCCTCCCTCATTTCAAACCATAAACGAAAAGATGATGTTCACACTGCATTATTGACTTATGAAGGTTGAGGTTTTTTTTTAATTTTTTTTTTTAATCTATTGATTCCAATTCATGTTCCCACTGAAGACTTGAGAGGAAAGATGTAATTACTACTCCTAGCTGCTCTATAATTGTTGGTGTGGAGCTGTAGCAGTAAATTTCACTTCAATGAATTTACTACTCCTAGCTTCTATATAGTTGTTGACTGGAATCGAGTCATTGGACTGCTGATGAATTTATTATGCTGGTCAATTATGACTTATTAGCTATCCTATAATTGTTAACTATTGCTGCGATATTTTCATCTTGCCCAAGAGAACTAATAGAACAAATCAAGCAAAGCGTGATGGTTTCTTTGGAAAAGCTCTTCTACGCATGGAGCAAAAGGTGTATCTACCTAAGAAGCAAGTATGCTTAGGGGTTAAATGATATTATTGGAATGGAATAATGCTTGTATCCTGATGTATAATTTGAGCATTTTCTTGAAATCCAATTATTTCTGAACATCTTGGATTGAAATTCATAAACAAAAAGGGAAAAGTTTCTGGCCTTTAAAGTTGCGCTTTGTCAAAGCTGTGTAAAATAGCCAGGCAACTAATGAAGTACACATTGAGTAGGGGAGTACATTTTTCTTATGGTTTGATCGTGGCATCTTATGGCCCTTTGCTTGATAAATATCCAACAGGAAATTGTCTATGGTTCAGGTCCATCTCTTGATCTTAATCAGTAGTTGTTTGGGAAGCATGGATTCAAGATCTGACGATTTGCTGCAAGTGCTGGCTGCTTTATGCATGATCCCTTTTCTAGCATCCTGCCATTGCTACTTTGATGGAAGGTATAGTTCTGCTTGCAAATGGAATGCAATTAGAGAGAAGCAGCTTGTCAATTGGCATAAATGTGTTTGGTATAGCCCATGTAATTGTAAGCATTGTTTTATAACCTGGCTGTTGAACTTGGAACGACTTGGGCCATATTTTTTACAAATGTAGAACAAACAAATATAGATTTGAGCACACTCCCAATTGGGCCCTCATAATTCCCACCATCTATAAGAACACTAGAATGTGCCCTTTTTGCCAGTCATGGCCCTTCACCTTTCTCAGTTGTATGTGCCAAAACTAGGATGGCATACCAACTAAGATAATCAGACAAATTAGAACGCAAGATGTTGAATTCAATCCGCAAAACCTCAGTAATAGAACTTTAAGGCAATGTGAGAGGACACTCAGTTGCATTATAGCTCAAACTTCATGACACAAAAGATAACCAAAAAAACTGAAAGAACTTGGATACAAGCATTGATGGGATTCTATCCAGGAATCTAACTTGCAAATGCAACTGAAAAGTCAACTCTGTTCTAGATGCCTCCTACCTTCATAGGATATCCTCTAAAGTAATGCCACCCTTTGTCACAGAAATAGAAACAAGGCAAGAAAATGGCAAATAGAAGGGCAATCATTTGGATGCACAGTGAAATACCATTCTGAAAAATAGGAAGGTATATATCTCTAAGCATTCGAAGGTAAACACACCATGAATTTGTTAAAAAGCAGAGAGATTTCCAACAATTGATACTTGTAGCATAAAACATATGGAACTATTTGCTTGTTCAAACTTTCACAGAGACAAAACAGCCAAAAGCTCTGCAGAAGAGTAAAATTAATACCTACCAGCTTAATTTGGTTAAATGCAGACAGAGAGCTACATCTGAAACTTGGAAAAGCTAACCTTCACATCAATTGTATTGCTTATACAATCTTGCATAATAAGCATTCCGACTAGTATAAAAGGGGAAACTTAAAGAGATTAATGGACGCATAAACATAAAAGAGAGAGCAAAAATCTAGAACTTCAATAAGAACTTCAATAAGAACTTCAATATCCTTGTGTTTTGACACTGATACTTCGTATTGCGATGCAATAAGCAATCTGGAAAAAATTATAGGATCCACAGGAGTAAAGCACAAGAAGCAATACAAATCTAGCATTATTTAAATCACAAAATCATAGTGACTCAAACAATACTAAAATTGAGGCCAAAAGACAAGATCTACATAACTTCTTTCAACTCCATTTACATCTCAGCATTTGGGCTACTCCTACCTGCCTAAAGCAAAACTTAGCTACAAAAATTTCGAATTTATGGCTGCTAAAAAATATAAATGGTCCACATGTATAATTTTAGACATCTAAAAAGTAGTCCCTTGCAATTCAATTTCCACAACTTTGCGTTAGCACTAGCCAAAATCGACAAATGTCCCATCCATCCATCTTTTGTCACAAACCTAGATGAAGTTGCTTGAGGTGATAATCACTGTGGTTGTCACATATCCACAAAAGAAATCAGACAATGGACAAGAGGGTCATTCTCGCCAGGAAACAGCATAAAGTGCTAAAGTTGCTGAAAGCGGAGTGCAAGAAATCATTTAGAAAATGCGACAAGTTAACAGTAAGCATTATCTCAAATACTCAAATTAACTGCAATCCATAAGTGGACCTTTTTGCCATGACTCAGGAATATATTTGAGAATTGAGATTATCTTAGAAAGGTTGAGGTGCTTCCTCAAGCCATTCTTTGCTTGCTTGCATATAAGGCCAAACCTACACCTTCTTAGTTTTTCTTCTGATACTTCAAATGAAACCTAGAAGAGACTCCACTCAGTCTCTAACATCTAATCCAGCTCATCAAATGAACGGCATGTAATATATTTAAACCACAAGTGATGAAACTGTAAAAAGAGAATGTTCTTGTATCATAATTACTATGAACATGATTCACCAATACCCAAACCTCAAATGAAAAATTAGCCTCATTTTCTTCCTCCAATCCAAAAGCAACACACAAAACCCAAGGTTACTCCCGTGCAAATCTCAAGGAACCCAGAAAGAGACACAACGCTCTTGACTTTGGATAAACCAACATGCTATCCCTCTCCCAGGAAATATAGTATCCATGTAGTGACCAATCTCACCAACATCCGGCTATAGGAAATCTATCAAATCAGAAATCACATCAGCTCATGCACATGTATAATGTTAGCTAGGTCGATACCTTCACGAACAAATCCATGACAAGAATCTAAGTGAATGTACACTGACATGGAGGACTGAATGCACTGAATAGGCAATTTTGGAAATCTGGACAATGCACTGCAGCCATTTGCTTCAAGGGTGCAAATGTTTGGTGGAAGCTCCAAGATCTCCTATAGCTACTTACAGTCATCTAATTTTTAATGGACCATCAACTCCTCAAACTTGCTAATGCATGTAGAAAGACTAACAAAATTATTTTCATAGAGATGCAAAATATTTACAGCAGAGAAGTAAGTAAGACTAAAGAAATTCTTCCTCTGACAACTTGCACCCACTAAGCTTCGGGGAGACCAAATTTGGAATCCAAGTCTACCATTAGGGAGATTGGAGCTCTCACTGCTCCCTGGAAACAAGCTAAATAGTGAACAACCCTTCAAGAGGAAGGTGCTCTAGATTTTGCATCTCTAAAATACTACTAGGAAGATTGATAAGACTTTTCCACAATCCTCAACAGAGATAAGGTTTCCAATTGACGCAGGAAGTTATTTAATGGAGATTTGAGATATATGAAGTTTTGTTAAGCTCTCCATATCCTTAATATCAGGAAATTTATCAAGCTTAGAGCAGCTGGTTATATCAAGTTTTGAAGATATTTCAGCTTCAGTTTGCTTGGAAGCTCCTTGAGGTTCGAGCACCTACTGAAGTTCACTGTCTCCAAATTTGGCACCTCTGAGATGTCCAGAACACTAATTAGAGACTTACAACAACTGTGAATCAGGAACTTCAAATTCCTAAAATGCTACAAATTAAAAAGAACAGCCAAACAAGGTTTTGATAAATTTCACTTTGTGAAAGGCACGAAAATGGAAACCGTCAATATAAGAATGTATGATGTACCTTTAAGTTATCTCTTAATTCCTTAATTTGGCTATTATGCACATCAAACCAAACAAGTTTCTTTAGACCAGCACTAAACTTCAGAGTTGATAAAGGATACTTAGGCCATTCAAGCCACCTTAAATCTTTTAGAAGACATTTGGGACCTCTGCTGAGCTGTGCATTCAGGACTAGGAGCAATCTCGGTCTCCTCATATATGTGAAAGCACTGGGATTGATGTCTAGCTCTTCTTGTGTTGGTAAGTCCAGCATTATGCCTCTAACAACATTGATTCCCTATCAAGGAAAACAAAATAATCATTATTACCCAGCCCGAATTGCAATAGTGTGTAAATTAAAGAAGATAAGATTATCAATGATGTCATGAGAAGCTCTCACAATATCCTCCAAAAATACTTCCAAAACATCATTGTAGCACCATCATCTACTCCATTTCCCAGGTCATCTGGATACTCCTATTTCATGATATTCTGATCTAGCAGCCAAATCAAGTCATGCATTTGTACTGTTCTCTGATTCTCAACGTTTATTAAAGATCTCTCTATTAAAGTTTTAATCCCAATTAATGTCTTTAAACCACAACTATCAAGAACTTTGGTTACATAATCACTATCCCTTCCTTTAACTAAGCAAGCAATGTCAAGAAAAATGTCATTTTCATTGTCCCCCAATGTATCAAAACTTATCTTCAAAATGCTGTTTATATCTTTGTTAGGACTTTCGGCAAGTTTACCCAATGTACTCTCCCATTCCCCTATGCTTCTACCACATAAAAGGGGACCCGAGACCAGAACCGTTAAGGGATGGCCATTAGCCTAGCCCAAAATATTATGTATGAGATCACAATGTATGTCTTCCCTCTGGTTTCTTGGAAAAGCATATGAACTCAAAAGTTCAAAAGCTTCACCTTGATCTAATGATTTAACTTCATATACCTAATCTATCTCGTGGGAAGTCAGTACATGTTTATCTCTTGTTGTAATAATGATCGTGCTCCCTTTTCCAAACTATTCACATTCTCTAGCTAACGCATTCAACTGGTCCCCATGATCCACATCATTAAGCACAAGCAGAATCTTCCTGCAGCAAAGTCTATTTCGTATTAGGTTAACACCCCTATCCAAACTGAAGACCACTAAATTTTCTTTCCACAGTATCTCGGAGAAGAGTGCTCTTTGCGAATGAACCAGGCCATCAGGTTTACTGGAAGTTTCTATAACATTTGCAAGAAAGCTACACCCACCAAACTGACCAGTTATACTGTTTGACTAGTGATACTCTTATAGACAGCTTTAGCGATAGTGCTCTTCCCTATACCTCCCACTCCCCATATTCCTATCAACCGAACCTCATCCAAGCCCATACTTAACTACGATCTTACTTTCTCTACCCAGCAACCTACACCGACAGAATGCTTGGCAACACTAGAGGGTACTCGTCTGTAGTCGAGATCTCTTTGACGATGCTCTCGATGAACTTGATCTCATCTCCGCCAAAACAATAATGGCAATATACGATCCATTGAACTGAATAAAAACTAACACGAAGAAAACAACCACTCCGTAACATTCCAAAAAATGACTCCATCGCATTAATCGATCCCATCAAGTATCAACAGATTAGAGAATTCCATATTCTTTTACAAGGTCGAACGGGAATACTGCACTTACCCATGGTCATAATAATGCCAACCGAACAAATCGGCAACTAGCCAATGCCTTGCCATAACCCTCTCTCTCTGCCATCGAATCTCCCTCGGCTCCACGCTGTAGGACAGGGGCAACACCAGCTGTCCCCTTGAGCCCCTTCCACTCCATCACCTTCCTTCATTGCGCTCGTCTAAGCACCACCCAAACGAAGCGTGGTCCTCGGAGAAGACGAGCACGGCGATCCGCGACTCCTCAGCGGACTTCGTGAGCGCCCGACAGGATCTCGCACGCCGGGCCTCAAGCCCTCGCCGTCGATGTAGGCGTCGATGCCGCCGTGAAGGGAGGAAGCCAGGGCGGACGTCCTCGCGCCTTCCTTTTTCAGCGGGTCCCGCTCGGGGACACGTACCGGTATTTCATTGGTATGTGCGCACCAGGTCAGCGGATGACCTGGCGCACACTAACCACTGAATATTTTCTCCTGAAGTGGAGGCAGACGTCGAACGGCCATCTTGCTGCGGAAGAAGAAGGAGACGACGACGACGACACTGGAAGATTGAATGTGATGCTCTTTCCTCTTCAATTTTTTTTTAAGAAACGACGACAAGTTAATTTTCCATTCAAGTTTATTTTAAAAGGACCGAGAAATATGAAATAAAACAATCGGATAAGTTAAGCTTAATTGTTATTCATACTGTATTATTAAATCAAGGGAATTAAGTATAATTTTATCAGTTAATATAATAGGTGCACTTTTATTATGCTTTTATTAGGAGGACTTCTTTTTTATTTTCATATTACTATTTCAATATTTTATAAGTTTTATCTTTTAAATATTTCTTTAATTAATTTTCTTATCATCGCCAACTAAAGCGATTTTAATTGTTAACTGAATTTGATCATGTAAAGAAATAAGATATAAATTTAGTTTCAAATAACTTGATAATTTTTTTATTTGTGCTTTATTTTCCTCCTCTTTTATAAATTTAATTGTTCTTTAACTAATTTCTTTGTAATAGGTCCATTAAGCTAATACCTAATGAAGTTAAATCACATTATTTTCAATTAGGACTAGATTATCTATGATTTATTTGTACTGTCTACGTACTTATATATAGTTGGGTATCATGATTTATATTCACAATAACTTGCATTATCTATATTATTGAGTCAAATTTCTCACACTTTAAAACTTAACATAAGTTTAGAAAAAAAAATCTAAGTATATGTTACTTAAATTTTAATTTCAAACAGATACATATTTCAAAATGTACTCTAAGATTATGAGCCAAGTGGAACAATTATGCCATGTGCCTTACCAAGTGACAATAATAGAGCACATTTTGAACAATTATGTGGCGAGTATAGTAAATATTCTTGCAGCTTTGATTATAACTATGTATAGGAAATATAGTATATAGATATAGGTTAATATAGGCCAGATGATTATGAATTATGTAGTGTCTTTGATATTGACTACACTTAATCATTTGAAATTTGCGCAATTTTTCTTTTAACAAATATCTCAATTCGTATGTTCAGAATTTTGAGTTGTGGATATATATACAAAATTTGAATTTAATTTGTTACTTTACGCTTAAAAGCAACTTAAGTTTCCCCGCCCCTTTCGCTTCTCCCCGCTGCCTTTGCCACTGCTCCGCCATCGCCGTCATCATGTTCGCCCCACCATCATGTCCCCGCCACCGTGGCGTTCCTCTCACCATCGCTTGTCCTAGCTGTCGTTGCGCCTCTCTCTCTGTTTTGCGTTCCCGTCACCATCGCCTGTCCTAGCTATTGTTGCACCTCTCTTTCTCTGTTTTTGTTCCTCTGTCACGGAAGACAAGCGGAACGTCTCAGCCGTAGCCAGCCTCAGGTGACCATTGCCCGAGGGTAGCGACCCTAGATTTGGGGTCGCGAGCTTAGATTCATTCCCCAATGCCGATGGACATAGAGAGATAGAGCGGGGGTTAAGGTGACACAGTTGGGGCGGCGTGGTGACTCGACAGAGGCTTGGAGAGAAGGTTCTCTGTTTCTTGTGCAGCGTAAGTGTGCTCCGTGCTGTGTGAGCGTCGGATGAGAGTGTGTTGAGAGAGAGAGAGAGAGAGAGAGAGAGAGTTAGTGGCAAGATTACTACTTACTCATCATCATCCAAGTACCGCTTGGACAAGCTACCCGCCTCCTGGAGAGGGTCCTTCCATCTCATCAATCTCCTCACATCCTTACAAAGCCTCTTTTGAAAATATTCAAGACCAGTTTGGTAACTCCCTTTCAATCCACTTACCGTATCTAATTTCACTTTGTAATACAACGAAAAGAACTTGAGGTCTCTTTGCTTCTTGCACTCCACGATCTTCGCCACTTCTTCCAAACACAACTCCGAATAGATGTCCTCAGAAAAAACGATGATTGCAAGGTCTGATTCCTTGATCATCTTTGGAACCGTGGCCATTATATTCTCTTCATCTTTCCCCCTTCGTTGAACATGGGAGTAGGATATTCCAGCATGGACTGCGTATAGATGTGTGACAAAGTTGTCGCCAACGTTCTCTTCTCTGAAACATACAAAGACTTTGAAACTCATTCTGGAATTGAAAGAAGAAGAAGACGCCATTAAAATCAGGAAACGGAAGTTAACAATGAACAATGAGTTGCCCAAGATTTGGTACGTTGTTTGGGTGGTTATTCCCATTTGATCTTCTCTATTTATTTTAGCGAGCTGCCTAAGATTTGGTACTTTGTTTGGGTAATTTATTCCCCATTTGATCTTATCTATATATTCTCTAACACCCAGTTGCATGACTTTCTTCAAGAAAGAGTATTATTAGGTGTTTTAACAATATTAGCATGTGCATAGATCTAACCTATTTGTGTGTGAATTTTTTCAACGTTAATTAGATGTCTTGATCGACATTATATTACATCAAGGTGGAAAAACAAGTATCATCCATAAGAAAATCCACTTATGATAGATTGCAATTTCTTAGATCCAGATAAATTAGATTTAGCAATCTGATGGCGCAGTCCGGAACGTCTGAATTATTCTCCATCTTGTGCAGAAACTAACGAAGCTTTGAGTAACCATTTGCATAAATATATCTAAAAGCTCGCAACCTGTGGATGCAGCCTGATCAAACGCATAGCTGGAAGAGAGGAGAAGCAGTTCTTCATCGCACTGGAGGGCATAACAAAGCAAAGAGGAGGTCGCGTCGATTGCTCTGCAAGTTGGGTTCCACGAATGGAACCAAGCTTGTTTCCATAGAGATCACGCATTTGTTGCTAGAAGTGTGTTGGAACAGACGAACTATAGACTTTTGAGTTTTTTTTTTTTTCACATGGGAGAGATTTCCATTTAGGCAAATGGTTTAGCCAGTTGGGTTGGATTTGGTTTTCTATTGGTGTCCATGGACATTTATCAAAGCTATGAAATGGTTTTATACTCATTCGATCAAAGGCCTAAATGATAAGAAGAAAATAATTTATGAGTCTTTTTGTGGATGGAATGTTGATTATTCTCGACCATTAATCCTGAAGGTAATTTGAGGCGTTTAGCCATCGGTGATACTTACATGACTATGAGAAAAATGATGATTTTTTCCAAACAAGTGAAGCGACCTCCAAAAGGAGGGCGATCGCCTTAACTTGATTTTTTTTGAAACTTTGGACATCGACCTTGGGGGTCAGACGCCTAGAGTCCTAAACAACCGCCAATTTATTGGAGAGTCCACGCTAAAAGGTATGGACATCACAAGAAGAAAGGAGAAGTTTGGATAAGGCAGAATGCATGGGATGGCCAAATCAAACTCAAGTGGTATAGCCACCGTCACTATATGTGGCTAGCTATCGGAGTTTATATTAGGATGAAATTGAAGGTGATCCGTTGGTGGGGGCTCTCTCTACCGAGCTTACTTGGCTTTGAGGGGAGTTTTACATGGTCTGCAATGAGATGAGACAAGGATTTGCGGGAAATTCGAGAGGAACTTCAATTGTTCAGTTGATTTGCTTCCACTTTCCTCCAAAATTCTCACTTCTTTCCACAGTATCCTCCTCCTCCAGCAAGTTTATTAGAGTTTTTACATGTTGTCCGTATTTTTCAAGAACACTGTGGCTTACCGACCTAATCAAGGTCTATGTTTCTAACCATATTTCAATTTTTTTCTATTTTTATATTTTTATATCATTAAATTTTATTCATTTATTATTATTCTTATTATATATTTCGAAAAAAAGGAGTCTAGGCTGGGCCTTCAGACCCGGCACAAACACCGGCTGACACAGATCAGATCTATGGGCACGATTCATTGGGCTTATTGCCTTAAGAGTCTTCAATCGAAAATTCAAAACTGGGCTCAAATCCATAGAATTGCGCCCAATTCCCTCTTGAAACTAATCAAACACAAATTCGCTAAAAAAAAAAAAAACCGAGGTCTATAGCCCCATCACCAGTAAAACCGATATTGAACATAACGGCACTAACCCAACTCTCTCATTCTAAGCCCACAATGAATTCATTGTCCATTAAGAGGCCCATTTTCCTTATTCTTCTTTTTGGCCCTGCCGTCTTCTTCCTATCATCTTCCTCGCGCACATCCTGAGAGCTCTGCTCTGCTAAAGAAACCAACTCAACCTCATTAACGATCGACGTATTCAAGCATTGAATGTAACGTCGCTGTTGTCTGGCTTCAGTCGCCTGGAGCACGGCCATCGTCCGTCAATCGTCATGCATAAACCCAGACTAGCGGAAGGACACGCAGGATATGAGCGTAAAGAACTGGACCTCATCCAGCGCGAGATTTACCCAGCTAATCAATGTATGGGTCAAAGACTTCGAGCCGCGTTTCTCTTCAAGAAAAATGACCACACCATGTGGCCATAGAGATGCAAAAAAATAGCAAAAATAGATAGCCGGTGACATATTGGGAGACCGCAAAGTGTACCGGAAAGCAGATCCGTAGCAAATGGGAAAAAAAAAATTTAATCCACGATGCTTAGACTAGCAACCACATCCCATAATCAGTATCTTTCAACAAAATCAATCCGAACGTGTCAGTTTTGCTTCTAATCAATCAACAACACGAGGCGAGGGTCACAGATTCAACTCATGTATTCCATCAAACAGTTGGTGAGCATCTCAGGAAAAAAAAAAGACATAATGAGTGTATCAACACCACAACACAATCCGAATACTTCTTTCTTTGCAGAAAGGGTTTGATTGATCGAGGCCAAAAAACGATTTCAAACCTGTTCTCTTCCCAGACATACACCAACGTCAACTTCAAACTCAATCTTCACTTATGAAATTGACCATAAAAATGTTGCGAAACCAACCTTGTCGAGGAGGGATTTTCGACCAGAGTGCTGATTAAACTCGTCCATGGAGGTTCAGGTGAGTGTCGGTCAAAGATCTTGAGATGGATTCGTGGAGATCGAGCGAGACTTGACAGCTTCAGAGTTTTCACCTCCGAAACGGTACAAGGCAACGGTCCTCCCGATACTTCACAGAAGCAAGAGATCCAAAGCGACGAGCAATGATCGAAAACCAGAATGGGGACTCCAGGTACGCCGGCCACACAGATCGGTGTAAAAACATAGGATGGATTGAATGTTAAAACAGAGGATAACAGAGAGTTTTTGGGCCGTGGTAAGGGAATGGCCGCAAGTGATGACGGAAGACGTCTGACCGCGAAGGAAGGAGTCTGAAAATCTCCCGGAGTGCTCTCAAAATTTATTTTCTTCCAGAGTAATTTCTATCTCCCTTTCTTACCTCACTCTCTCCGCGACATTCCCCCAAAACACGATCCTCAGTCCCCTCCTACTCAGAAAAAAACCGACAATCCCACCTTTGCATTGCGTCCTCTGCGCGAGCAGTTATGGAGAGAGAAAGGTCTGAGAGAGAATAACCGATGATGATGAAGATGACGATGAATATTATCCGGTCTCCCCCTCATGTTTGGAGGGAGGAGACTGTTTATGGAAGAAGATCTTCTTCTTTTTTCCCCTTTTTTTTTTCATGTGTTTTCCCCCAATCCCCCTTAAGAATGCTGAAATGTGTTAGATAATTCATATAATACTTGATGCGGAAATTCAACATAAACAATGATCTTTTGATCTTCATGATTTTTACAAATAGATGAAGACGTACCTTTATCCATAGCATTAATCTTGATGATAATCGATGAACTTGAATCAAAAGAAGAAATCAGATTTCTCTCCCTTAACCCACTAAACTTTAATGTATTGATCGATGGATGAGAGAATACCAAATGCTTTTCTGTTATTGTTGTTCATTTGTGGGTGGGAGAGAGGACGGATTATTTTTACGTTCATTGAAAATGTCGTCTTCCATCAAAGAATATACCTTTTCATTTTATTAGAGTAAATCTTCTCGTAACCAATAATTATTTATAGCATTTTAATAATTAGTAAACCATATAATAAATCACATAATATGGGCCACAGTAATTCTTACATTCTCCCACTTGGCCAATATGATGTTCCTTTCATGGTTTAATAAAGACTGTAATGTGCACAATAAGATTATGCTATAAAATTTCATTAAATTGGTAATCACATAATAATCACAATTAAGTAAAGAAAACTAATGCGAGTCATAGCGGTTGTATGTCATTAATCGACATAGTCCATTCTATGCACTACAACTATAGCACTTTACTTAACATGATCCATAAATGAGAAGTACAGTAATAGTCCAACCATAATGTTTCTTTAGAAACTATCATTTAACATTCATCTATTTCCATAATGTATACTAAATAGAAAACAGGAAATATCATAAACACGTAAGTGAGCTCAAAGTGTCAAATATATAAACTCAATACAATCATAATACAAATATTAATGACGTCCAATAATGCCCATCCTTTCAACATGCTCATTAAATGTTTTGGGCGGCAGTCCTTTTGTTAAGGGATCTGCTATCATAAGATTGGTGCTAATGTGCTCAATTGACACTCTTTGTTTCTGAACTTCTTCTTTGACAGACAAGTATTTGATCTCCATATGCTTAGCACCCTTAGAATACTTGTCGTTCTTAGAGAAGAAAAGCGCTGCGAGTTATCACAATAAATTTTCAGCGGCTTGGCAATACGTCGACAATCACAAGTCCTGAAATAAAATTCCGCAGCCATAATTCATGAACAGTGGCCTCAAAGCATGCCACAAATTCAGCTTCCATAGTGGATGCAGCAATAACTGACTGCTTCGCACTTTTCCATGAAATTGTCCCTCCAAATCGAGGAAGAAACAAGTAACCAAACGTTAATTTTCTTGTATCGACACATCCGGCTAAGTCGAATCGAATATCCAATCACCTCGAGATGATTGGATTTTTTATAAGTGAGCATATGATTCTTCGTTCCTTGCAAGTATCTAAGAACTTTCTTTGCAGCTTTCCAATGATCCATTCCAGGATTACTTTGATACCGCCCAAACATTCCGACGGCAAAGCGATGTCTGGTCTGGTGCAAGTTTGTGCATACATTAAGCTCCCCACAACAGATGCATAAGGAATATTTTTCATTTGTTCTCTTTCCAATTCACTTTTCGGACATTGCATAAGACTAAATTTGTCACCTTTTTGAATTGGAATTATTCCTGCTAAACATTTACTCATATTAAATCTCTCTAAAATTTTCTCAATGTAGGCTTTCTGAGACAATCCTAATAATCCTTGTGATCTATCACGGAATATTTCTATTCCTACCACATATGTTACCTCTCCCATATCCTTCATTTCAAAATTCTTAGAGAGAAACTTCTTGGTTTCATGTAACAAACCAAGATCATTAGCAACAAGCAAAATATCATCAACATACAGAACTAGAAAAATAAACTTGCTCCCACTAATCTTCATATATATACACCGATCAACGGTGTTTTCCTTAAATCCAAATGAAGTTATGGTATCATTAAACTTAAGATACCATTATCAAGAAGCTTGTTTAAGTCCATACATTGATTTCTTTAATTTACATACCATGTGTTCCTTTCCTTTAACTGAAAAGCCTTCGGGTTGGTCCATATAAACCTCTTCCTCTAAATTCCCATTAAGAAATGTGTTTTTTACATCCATTTGGTGTAACTCCAAGTCATAATGAGCCACCAAAGTCATAATGATTCTAAGTGAGTCCTTCTTAGAGACTGGTGAAAATGTCTCTTTATAGTCAATGCCTTCTTTCTGAGTAAAACCCTTTGCAACAAGTCTGGCTTTATGTCGTTCAATATTGCCTTTTGAGTCGCGCTTAGTCTTAAAGACCCATTTACATCCGACCTTCTTACATCCTTTAGGCAATTCAACAATATCCCAAACTTGATTTTGATGCATGGATTTTAACTCTTCTTCAATGGCATTAAACCATTCATTAGAATCTTCACATTCCATGGCTGGGGAAAATGAATCTGGATCATTTCCAATTCCTAAGTCATTTTCTGACTCTTGTAGATAAACCATATAGTCATCAGAAATAGCCGACCTCCTTTCTCTTTGAGATCTCCTTAATGCTATTTCTTGTGACTCAGCCATTGGAGGTTCATTATTGACATCTCCATTATCGAGTGTTTGTTCATTAATTTGTTGTTCTTGATTATTGTTAGATTGTACTATAATATCAGGAACAACAACTTTAGAAGCTTTGGGTATAGGAACTCCTACTCTTACTTCTTGAATGCAAGCATCACGCATTCTTTCACTCCCACTGATGTCACCATTCTCAATGAACCTAGCATTTCCAGATTCAACAATTCTTGTACTATGATTAGGACAATAAAATTTATACCCTTTGGATTTCTATGCATAACCAATGAAATAACCATTGGCCGTTCTTGAATCCAATTTCCTTTCATGTGGATTGTAAATTCTTACTTCTGCTTGACAACCCCAAACATGCAGATGTCGTAAACTAGGTTTCCTTCCCGTTCATAGTTCAAAGGGAGTCTTTGGAACTGCCTTATTAGGAACCCTGTTTAATAAATACATAGAAGTCTTTAAAGCATACATCCACAAAGATAAGGGTAAAGATGAATGACTCATCATACTCCTAACCATTTCCATTGAAGTACGATTACGCCTTTCTGCTACACCATTTTGTTGTGGTGTACCTGGCATTATGTATTGAGCACAAATGCCATGTCTTTCAAGGAATTTAGCAAATGGACCTGGACATTGTCCCGATTCATCATACTTTCCATAATATTTACCGCCTCTATCCGATCTTACTATTTTCACATTTCTATCTAATTGCCTCTCAACCTCTTTAATATACACTTCAAGTGCATTAATTGATTGAGACTTATCATGCAATAGATAAATGTAACCATAACGTGAAAAATCATCAATAAAGGTAATCAAATAGCTTTCCTTGCCAAAAGATGGAAGATCGAAAGGACCACATATGTCAGTATGTATAATTTCAAGAAGCTCTGTGCTTCTTGTGGCACCTTTCTTAATGTGTTTTGTTTGTTTACCTTTAATACAATCAATACACACTCCAAAATCAGATAAAATCCAAATTTGGAAGAATTTCATTCTTCACTAATCTTTGCATTCTTTTCTTGGATATATGACCCAAACGTTTATGCCACAAGTAAGCAGAATTCTCATTCACCAAACTTCGTTTAGTGCCAACATTATGATGCAAGGTCATTAATGTCTTAACAAAAGTATTATCAAGTCTAAATTTGTAGAGACCATCACATAAAGTTCCAGTTCCAATAAGAGTATCACTCTTAAATAGACTGAAAGATTCAGATCCAAACTTACAATAAAAACCCGCCACATCAAGTCTTGGCAAAGAAACTAAATTGCGAGAAAATGTAGGTACATAAAGGGTTCGAAACAAATCCAAATAATGCCCGGTGTCTAAGATCAAACGATAAGTGCCAATGCCTTCAAGCTGGAGCTTTGTTTCTGTTCCCCGTAATCACATAACTTTCATTTGGCTTTATAGTTTGGATCGTAAGAAATCCCTGCATTGTATTTGACACATGAGTGGTGGCACCAGAATCAATCCACCAAGTATTATGAGGAACTTCAGTAAAGTTTGATTCAAAACATAGTAAAGCACAAGGCTTACCTTTCTTTTCGAACTAAGCCTTACATTTCAGACAATCTTTCTTCAAGTGCCCAATTTTGTTGCAAAAATGACACTTAATAAGATTGCGTTCCTTCTTGTGGATTTGAGGAGCCTTTGAAGAGTCATTCGGGATGTGTAGTCATTTCTTCTTGCTCCTTCCACCTTTCCTCTTGAAATTCTTTCGAACTTCTTGATGACTTGAGAGATGAACAGAATGAGCCTTTTGATTCTTTATCCTTGTTTCCTCTTGAACTAGCATCTTGGCCAATTCATTTACATTCCACTTATCCTTTATAGTGTTGTAATTAATTTGAAATGGCCCATATTGCTCATGAGGCAAGGAATTAAGTATAAATTGTACTAAAAAGTACTCATCCACGTTCATTCCCAAAGTCCTTAACTTTGCTGCTAAATTCGTCATCTCAAGTATATGCTCATGCATGGTACGTGAACCATCATATTTCATGGTGGTTAGTGTCCTCATCAATGTACCAGCAAGTGACTTATCAGCAGTTTGAGAACGCTCTTCCACAAATTTCATAAATTCCTTAGCATTGTTAGTCTTGGAAAGAGAAGTCTTTAAGTTGTTTGCAACTGTCATTCGCATGAACATTAAGCTCAGTCTGTTCGATCTTTCCCATGCTTTATGGAAAGACTTTTCATCATCGCTACTTTCATCAGTAATAGCAGCTGGTTTCTCAGCTTGAAGCGCTAAATCAAGATCCAGGACACCTAAGTGAAATTGGACTTGTTCACTCCAATCAGGAAAATTTATTCCATTGAATAAGGGAATAGATGAGGCGTGCGAATGGAGTGAAACAGGTACAGATACTGCAAATGTGCAAGAAAATACTCATACATTAATGCTTTGTGAATATCACCTAATCAGATTCAAAGTAAACGACACATGTACATCATAGTTCTCCTTTGGGCGATCCTATGATATACAAATATATATATACCATAATGATGCTAATAACTTTTATTTGATAATTGTAAATATATCTTATTAAAATTTATTTGCTATCTTTGGATATACAAACAAATTTAACAAGTCATATTAATTATCAACCATCATGTTCATGAATTATAAGAAAATAATTAACCTTTGGGTTAATCCCTAAGTTCTTATAATAAATGAACTTCAATATACCCATAACTCCAATAATGATATAAAACATATCAATTTCATATATAGCATCAATTAATCATGGGTAATTGAATAAAATAATTTACAATATCAAAAATTCAAAAGACTTCAAGGTTCCGCCACTTTGGTGACTAACAAACCATTCATAATATGAATTTTTAATATTGTAAAATACAAATATTTACCAAATTTGCACACAAGGACAAAAAGCTTAATCAAAGCATAAGGGCAAAATTGTAAAAACATAATTCTATTAGGGCAGAATCATAAATTTATAATCCAGGGGCAAAATGGTAAATAATCAGTAATGGCAGAATCGTAATTATAAATAAAACAAGGGCATAATTGTAAATAACCATCAAAAGAAGGGCAAAACGGTAATTCGGAGCCGCGGGAGGGGCAAAAGCGTAAAAGTGCCGCGCGGAGACGTCAGGCACGTGCCTTCGTCCTCGGCGGGCGCGTGCCCCGCACGCGCGCGTCCAACGCGCAGGCGTGTGCGTTGCACGCGCCTGCAACCGCGCGGGAAGCCCCGCGAGCGTGACGGCACGTGGCGCGTGGGTTCCACGCGCCTGCAACTGCAGCGCGCGCGTGGAGCCCACGCGCCTTCTTCCACTCGCATAGACGCGATTTTTCGCCGGTTTTCGCCGTTTTCAGCCGCGATTTCGCCGCCGTTTCTTCTCCGGCAGCCCATCCCAGACACAAATAAATAATGGGTTTTGAAGAGCATGCCAACACGACCACATGGTTTTAAGTTTCGGCAAAAATGACCAAGAAATTGGCCCCAAATCAAAACAAAATTTCCCCAAAACCCTAACCATCGCGACTTGCGCCGCCCGATTCGCCTCCGGCGAACACCAATATACCGGAAAAACTCATGCCTAATGTTTCTCATGGCAGTGCGACCGTATGGGTCCGAAATCAAGCGGTGGATCGCCGGACTTTTCCCCGGAATCGGCGAGTTTCTTACTTGCCCTCAAAATTCCGAATTTTTTCATTTTCATCATTTTCCACTCGCGCACAGTAACTTTTCTTCACCATTTTCGTCCATGAAGAACGTTCCATCATTCGGATTTTCTTTATCCATAATCATCCGAAAACATTTTAACAACAATAAATAATACGAACAGGATCATTGAACGAATCATCAAACATAAATCGTAATATTTCTTTAAGCGGAAAAATCATGAGATCATAAACCAAATCTTTCACGATCTCTCGTTAGATAATTCATATAATACTTGATCTGAAATTCAACATAAACAATGATCTTTTGATCTTCATGATTTTCACAAATAGATGAAGGCGTCCTTTATCCATAGCATTAATCTTGATGATAATCGATGAACTTGAATCAAAAGAAGAAATCCGATTTCTCTCCCTTAACCCACTAAACTTTAATGTTTTCAATCGATGGAGGAGAGAATACCGAATGCTTTTCTGTTATTGTTGTTCATTGTGGGCGGAGAGAGGACCGGACTCTATTTATCGTTCATTGAAAATGTGCTTTCCATCAAAGCGATATACATTTTCATTTTATTAGAATCGATAAATCTTTTAACCAATAATTATTTATAACATTTTAATAATTAGTAAACCAATAATAAATCACATAATATGGGCCATAATAATTCTTACAAAATGGGCAGGTTTTATAGATGGGCTAGAGATGCGAGAATAGGGTCATATGAAATGATTAAAAGGGCTTCTTCTATTCTTTTTCTCTTTCTCATTTTCTATATTTTTTATTACTTATATGCATATTTGATTTATCCAGTAAAATTCAAGTGTTAACACCCGTGTTTGGTTAAGCTTACTGTAGTGACATGTAAAATTGCGAAAATTGCTAATCTAAATGTACTGTCTACCTTTGCTGCTAGAGGTGTGTTGGGAGAGATTTCCGTTTAGGCAAATGGTTTAGCCGGTTGGGTTAGATTTTTGGTTTAATGTCGGTGTCCGAGGAGATTTATTTTGAAGCTGTGAGAGGGTTTTATACTCATTCGATCAAAGGTGAGCATGATAAGAAGGAAATAATTTACGAGTCTTTTATGAATGAAACGTTGATTATTTTTTAACATTAATCCCAAGGATGATTTGCGGCATTTAGCTGTCCGTGATACTTACGTGACTATGAGAAAAAATGATGCTTTTTTCAGAACAAGTGAAGCGATTAGTTCATGATCCTAACACGCTGCATTTGAATGTCAATATGCGCAGTGTAGTCTCCATACGATTGTGATATACTGCCTGCTTCCCGTTTATGGTCTCAGAGCTGATTTGTTCAAGGAAAAAATCAAGCTAACGTTCAAGGTCCAAGAACGGTTTTGAGGTCTCCCCAAGTGACCTCCAAAAGGACCGAATTTTCCCTTGGGGGGATGGCCTTAACTCGCATTTTTGGAACTTTTGATGTCGACCTCGGAGGTGAGACGCCTGGAGTCCGATGCAACCGCCGATTTAATGGAGAGTCCACACTTAAAGGTATGGACATCAGAAAGAAAGGAGAAGTTTGGATATGGAAGAATGCTTGGGATGGCCAAACCAAACTTGAGGGTTATAGCCAACTGTATAACACGAGCTGCCGGAGTTGATACTATGACGGAAATGAAGGTGATCCATTGGTAGAGGCCCTCTTTACCCAGCTTACCTCGCTTTGAGGGAGATCCCACATGGTCTGCAATGAGATGCGACAAGGATTTGTGGGAAATTCAGGAGGAACTTTGTTCAGTCGATTTGCTCCAATTTTCCTCCAAAATCCTCATTTCTTTCCACAATATCCTCATCCTCCACCAACTTATTAGAGTTTTTATGCGTTGTCTTTATTTTTCAAGAACAATGTGGCTTGTTTCTCACTTGAAGAAGTGTTTTAAGATTCTTCTGATCATGTTGCTTTGTGAGCTTATGTATACACTTGAGCTGGAGCACGTAAAATTGTTGAAAGCACTTGATCTGCTTATTTGCCCCTGAAGCCCTTTTTGATGGTATGACAAAAAGAGGGAGGATGCGTGTGACACTTGATTGGATTAATGAGCATTCTCGTAGGGGAGCTTGTGAATTGAAGTTGCATCATGAGATCCGAAGCTTTCATGAGATTTAGAAAGAATTTCAGTTCCATTGCTGCAACAGTTACAGAATGCTTAAAAGGAGAGAGGTTTCGGGAGTTTTGAACCCTTAAAGAGGAAATTAACTTAAGCTTCTGTGTTAGCACCACCGAACGTTGATTTGGTTTTCGAGGTTTATTGCAATGTGTCCAATGTTGGCATTGGTGTTGTTCTCAATCAAGAAGGTCGTCCATTTGTCCCTGTCAATTAAAATTTGAATGATGCCGAGCTGAAGTATTCGACCTATGAGTTTTATGCTCCAGTCCGTGCACTCAAGCAGTGGAGGCACCATTTGCTAAAAAAAGAGTTTGTTTTGTACTCTGATCATTAACCACTTAACAGATACAACTCTCAACAGAAGCTTAATCGCCCACTTGCAACTTGGAGTGAATTTCTGCAGTCCTTTCCATTCCTTTCTCAAACATAAATCTGGCACTTAAAATCCAGTCGAGGACACTTTACACTGCTGATATGCGCTCCTCCCTTCTACTATGTAAATCAATGTTGGTGGATTTGAAGTTGTGATAAATTTGTATTAAGAGGATCCAAGTTTTGGAAAAAAAATGGGAGTTGACTCTTGAGAGTTCATATGGAAGGTTTCGCCATCTAGATGGTCTTCTGTATATTGAAGGGCGGTCAATTAATTGGGCATTCTGCAATGTTCATGTCGTTGAAGTTCCTGATGGTGAACTAGCTGGTCAGTTTAGTCGTGACAAAACATTGGCACTCATTAGAGAGATTTTCATTTTCCAAAGACGCGTAAAAAGACCAGGCAGCTAATGACCTATAAATTAAGTAGTGGAGAGTTCTTTTTTTCTTATGGTTTGACCTTGGCTTCATCTGGCCCTTTGCTTGATGATTCCCAAACAAGGATTGTCTATGGTTCAGGTCTATCTCTTGATTTTAGTCAGCAGTTGTTTGGGAAGCATGGATTCAAGATATGATGATTTGCTGCTAGTGCAGGCTGCTTTATGTGAGGCCTTTTTTCCTCATCCTACTGTTGCTGCCCTGATGGAAGGTGTAGTTCTGCTAGTACATGGAATGCAATTAGAGAGAAGGGGGCAGTTTGTTAGTCGGCATATATGTGTTTGGTATAATCCATGTATTCTTAAGCATTGTTTTATAGCCTGGTTGCTAATCTTGAACAAGTCGTCTGATGGAGAGTTCTTCTTTTTTATTTTTTTTAATGGTTTGACCTTGGCTTCATCTGGCCCTTTGCTTGATGATTCCCCAACAAGGATTGTCTATGGTTCAGGTATATCTCTTGATTTTAGTCAGCAGATTTTTGGGAAGCATGGATTCAAGATCTGATGATTTGTTGCTAGTGCAGGCTGCTTTATGTGAGAACTTTTTTCCTCATCCTACTATTGCTGCCCTGATGGAAGGTGTAGTTCTGCTAGTACATGGAATGCAATTAGAGAGAAGGGGGCAGCTTGTTAGTTGGCATATATGTGTTTGGTATAATCCATGTATTCTTAAGCATCATTTTATAGCCTAGCTGCTAATCTTGAACAAGTCGTTTGATGGAGAGTTCTTTTTTCTTTTTTCTTTTTTTTTTAATGGTTTGACCTTGGCTTCATCTGGCCCTTTGCTTGATGATTCCCCAACAAGGATTGTCTATGGTTCAAGTCTATCTCTTGATTTTAGTCAGCAGTTTTTTGGGACGCATGGATTTAAGATCTGATGATTTGCTGCTAGTGCAGGCTGCTTTATGTGAGACCTTTTTTCCTCATCCTACTGTTGCTGCGCTGATGGAAGGTGTAGTTCTGCTAGTACATGGAATGCAATTAGAGAGAAGGGGGCAGTTTGTCAGTTGGCAAGTCGTCTCCTGGCTGCTAATCTTGAACAAGTCGTCTCCTCAAGCTCTCCTGATATTGCTTATCTTCTATCCCTTCCTTTTTTCTTGCCCATGTATTCCATGTCCTTATGTCTTGTTTGCTTGTAGAGTTATATAAGGGCAATGGTATAATTGAAGACAGGCCATGTCATGCAGACGGAGAAGCCGGCTTACTCCTTCTGCATACATATCATTGCTCTATTTATACGTACCCAAACAAGTGTATGCCAATCAATTAAATCTCCCAAATAGTTCTCTTAGTTATGGAACCGACCAGGTCCTCAACATAATTTCGACACAATTTAGTTGATCTCTACAATAACCGTAGAAGTGGGGGAACTTCTGCAGCAGCTGCTCACAATTCGACCAATCAAGAATATCCAACTAGTCAAACTTACTGATGCTTGCAGGCAAAGTAGTAATAGCATTACCTGCTAGGGACGAGGAGAACAAGGTGGAAAAATAGGTAACATCCATGAGAAATAGACTGCGATTGCTTAGATCCAGATGAATTAGATTCGGCAATCCAAATCGACTGAATCATTCTCCATCTGGTGCAGAAATTTACGAAGCTTTGAGCAACCATATGCATAAATATACCTAAGAGCTCACAACCTGTGAATGCTGCTAGGAAGAACTTAAAAGTTCCTTGCAGTCATTCATAAACAGAATTATGAGAAAAACAAGACTCCTAATTGAATCCGGCAATTCTTGAATATTGCTGATGGCAGGCTAACGCTTAACTGAATTAGGGATGTATTCTGCACAAATGATCTTTTCTGGCGAAAATCAGGTAATCAAACATTTACCTTTATTTGGAAAACGAGAAAACATAATTATTAAGAGTGAAATGAAGGAGCAACATTTGTTGCAAATGTAGAACCAACAAATACAGATTTGAGCACGCCCTCCATTAACTACTCATCCAGAGATAGAGAAACAGACCCTTCACAGCCTCAACCAATCACTTTCTACAAAACACATCTACTTCGAGAACATCAGAATGCACCCTTTTTGCTGGTCATAGCCCTTAACCTTTCTCGATTTAAGTTGCACGTGCCAACACTAGGATGACATGCCAACTAAGATAATTAGACAAATTAGAATAAGTATGCAAGATGCTCGAACTTCATGATGGGTGTCTTCTACCCACGAATGAAACTTGCAAATGCAATTGAAGGAATCGACTTTGTTATAGACGCCTTTTTACTTTCAAGCTCTTTCTTCCTATCCTTCATAGAATATCCTCTTACACAAGTAATCCCACACTCTTTCTCGAAAACAGAAACAAGACGAGAACGGCAAATAGAAGGGCAGTGATTTGGATGCACCACGGAATACCATTTTGAAACAATAGAAAGGTACTTCAATATGATATAGCATGTTCGAAGCTATACACATCATGAATTTATGCAAAAGAAGAGAGATTTCACACAACTGATAATTCTGGGATAAAAATATGGAACTCGTCAAGCTCATATTTGCTTAAACTTCCATAGAGACAGAACATCCAGAAGCTCTGCAAAAGAGTAAAATTAACGCGTGCTGCATTAATTTGGTTAAAAAAAAAAAAGACTCAAGGATACATCTGACAAACTTGGAAAAGCTCACCTGCACATCAAATTGGATTACTCCTATGATCTTGCATTATAAGCACTTCGACTAGCATAATATGGGGAAACTGAAAGAGATGATAGACAAATAAGAAAGAGAGAGGAAAGAGCTAGAATGTTCAGTCTGCTTGCATTTTGACAATTAATACTTCGTTTTGTGACCCAATAAGCAATTTGAAAGAAATTATCGGATCCCCAAGAGTGAAGCACAAAAAGCAATAAAAACGAAGCAGGTTCTAAAGCACAAGATCATAGTGACTTGAACAATACTTCCAATGAGGCCAAAAAACAAGACCTACCTAACTTTTTTTAATATCCCTTTATATCTAAGCATTTGAATAATTCCCAACTGCCTAAAGCTAAATTCAGTTGCAAAAAGTTTCAAATTCGTGACTGCTAAATAACATACATGGTATATATATACTTTTGGACATTTACAAAGTAATCCCTCACAATTAAATTTCCAAATTTAGCATTAGCACCGGCCAAATCAACAAATGTCCCATCCATCCATCTTTCGTGACAAACCCAGATGAAGTTGCTTGATGTGACAGCCATTGTGGTCGTCACATAGGAGAATTCCATTAGAAACCCATCAGAAGATGGACAAAAGGGTCACTCTCGCCAGGAAACGGCACAAGTGCAGAGATTGTTGGAATTGAAGTGCAAGGAAACATTTAGCAAATGCAACAAATTACAGGAAGCATTATGTCTAATATTCAAACTTGGCCGCAATCCAGAGGTGGACATTTGTGCCATGATTCAAGAATGTCTCTAATTACTAAGATTATCTTTAGAGGCTTGAGGCACTTCCTAAGGGCAATTCATGTTGGCAAAGAACCCTTAGACCATCCTCTATTTGCTTGCATATAAGGTGAAACCCAAACCCTTCTCATTGTTGCTTTTGACACTTCAAATGAAACCTGGAAGAGACTCCACTCTGTCTCTAGCATCTCATCCATTTCATCAAATGAACGGTGTGGAAAATAGTTAAACCATAAGTGATCAAACTATAATGAAGAGAAAGTGCTTGTATTGAAGTTACTTCAAATATAGTTCACCAATACTCGAAACTCAAATGAAACGCTAGCCTCAATTCCCTCCTCCAATTCAAAAGCAACACAAAAAGCCAATTCAAGGATATCTGCATGCGAATATTGGGATACCCAGAAAGAGACAGAACACTCTTGACTTTGGATAAATCAACATAGAATCTCTCTTCTAAGAAGAATAGTATCCATGTAGTGACCCACTCACGAACATCCTGCTATAGCAAATCCATAAAATCAGAATCACACCTGCTCATGCATGGGGTGGAAGTTTCTAGCAATGCACAATGAGGACAAAAAAAATCAAAACGAATAAGATTACCTTCTCAAATGGTACATAACAGGAACTTGACAAATTTCCAAATACAAATGGAAACTTCCCCCATGCTATGTGCCTCTCTTGCAATTTGTTAGGCTCAATTAGATTCTTTCACTTAAGTATTTTTAAGAGTGAACTTCAACTTTCCATCCATACTTGGTACTTTTAAACCTGTGAAGAACTTAAGTCCTTACTAGACTTGTGTCCCAAACACAATAGGAACAATTCTCATCCAGGACGAGTCTGCGAGCAGTGAAAATGGAATAACTCATCCGTCTAGATTGACCAGGGCATCAACATAATAGAAAAATAACTAAAAGAAGAGAGAATAGAATTTCACAAAACTAGTATGCAAAACATTTAAATCCGCGAATTACGCAATGGATACAATTGGGCAAATTCACAAACACCTAGTGGACGTCACAGAGGTGGGGTTCCTTCAAACGAAAGAGAGAAGGGACAAGAACTGGAGGTAGGGAATAATCTCGTTCATGCGGATGCCAATGGCTTTGGCAGCTCTAAATTCTCACTCCACGACTAAGCCATCATCCAAATTCAAGGATGATTTCCTTCATTCTTTTATCCTTGGGGATGCCTAGTCCTCTACAAGAGTTTCGAGCTTTCATAGAACAGAAACAATGGAAGGTTAAAAAGGTGCATGACCACGAAAAGCAATCAACTCACAGGACAATCCATATGCCTACAACCAAAGGTATTGAACCCCACAGCAATGCAGCGCATCTCTCGACTGATCCTGCAACAACCACGGACGCATGTGATCATTAATAACTCGATTATGCCAATGAAAAGCTAACTTCGGGACCCAATCAAATCGTTCAAAATCAAATCAGTTCCACTTAAAATTGCACTTCAGCTAAGAGTCTATAGCACTTAATAATCTAAACGGCAAAAGAAGCAAACGCTAGGGCGCTCACCTCGAGCGATTAAATGGAAGATTATCCATTCTTCAGCGGAAACTAAAGCTACATTAACTAAAATCTAACATGCCCCTCTGAGCATAATACAGCTCGGGGCGTAACGCCTAATCAAAACATGAAAGTGCAGATAGGCTTTAGTATTTTGTAGTTCACGACAAATTATCATTTTCACAATAGATTAAAAACTGTCACTTAATCATTTCTCATTTTGGATTAAGCAAAGCAGTCCAAGGGACTCTATCAATCATCAATCACTAAAGAGATTGGCATGTGACACGGCTGTGAGTGTTTGTTTTTCCATATTTACGAACACTGATAAGGGATCACAACTAGACTCATCTAAAATACAAACTATAAAATCAGTAAATGATATGTAAGTAATCATATTGAGTAGAATATGACGTTTATCAATGAATCACAATTCGATTGACAAGGAAACATGAAAAACAAACAGTTTGCTATGAATTTGGTCTTTGAGAACTGCAGTAGTAATTCATAGCCGTAAGAGTGTCTTATGATTGAGATATCGCAAAGTATATTTGGTCGTCAATCTTATGCAATAAAGAAGCATACCTCCCAGCTTGAGTTTAGTAAATATACTCATAAAATCACCCAAAAAAAGGGAAAAAAAAGTTTGGAACATCACTTTCACTTTTAAATCAAATGAAGAAGGCATAAAGCAAATACTTACCGTTACAGTTCCAGCAAAGTAAAGTGCTTACGTCGAACACTCCATGACAATTAGAAGGAAGTAGTTGCCATCCTTCAGAAGTTGTGATCAAACTATCCAACAAAATTGGTGCGAATTCATTCCAAGTTGCTCAATGATGGTGATCGTGCCTTTGCTGAGGAACAAGATGATCTTCCCTTGCGTCTATTTTAGATTAACCATGCATTCCTGTATATCCTCAATGGATGTGCAACGACTAGGACCCTACGGCTTTCTTGTGAATCAGACGGTGAAGACAAGAAGAAACCAGTGATCCGAGTTTCTTCTCTCTTTCTTCTTTCGCTATTCACTCTACTTTCAGAGAAAGAATATTATCCGACTGTTTGCATCGTGTGCCTCCGTCTTAGCTTCTTTCTTGATTCTTCAGTTAACTGAGAACCTTTTGCCGTCGCCCTTCCTTTGTTACCTCCTCTATTTTGCTTTCTTCTTCATGCACCGTGCTTTCCTTTGTACTAGTCTCACCACTTCCATCCAGATTCATTTGCTTAGACCATGTTCCCAGTGTAACGCAATATTCTCCGAACCTCTTGATCCAAGGCTGCTTTCATGGACTAGAGCTGGATCTACTGGCAAAGTCTATGGGATCACAACCCTCAAATCACTGTCTTGTTGTTTGCGTATCAGATGGATTCCCCAATTCTTCACAATTCTGTAGGATGGGCTGAGGCTAACGTGGAAATGACTTGAATCTTTTCACACCTCTCGCAGCGCAACATGCTGGAGATACTGGAGCCAAAAATGATGCCTTGTTCTGACGAGTTCGAGCGTCTTGTGTGCCAAGTCACCATCTGTCCATTCACATATCTTTGAATGTCACGAGAGTTTGAATTGAAAGCCATTTGTCACTCTAGCAACAACACAGTTCTATCAATAGGAATTTCCCATAGATGTCCCAAGCATATAAGGAAACATACGCCACCCCTAATTTGTTTCGCTAGCTTAATGATTGCTTCATTAAGGTCTACAAGCCAACACTACTACACTCGCCTCTTCCCACTTAATCTTCTTCACTTCCACTTTCACTTTCACTTTTACCAAATCCCAGTTTCTCTATAGGGAAGTGACATTTCCTTAAGAATTCTCTTAAACTTGTTGATCCATCAAAATCCTCACAGAGCGCGGCTGAATCCACAAATTGATTGTCTTCAAGCACAACCTTCAAATCATCCTCCAGTTGCCCGCACCGTAGCATATAGCCCAATTTTTTCACGGTTCCACCCAATACTCTGATTTTAAGGCTAAATCGTAAATAACTCTCCTCAAATTGATCAAAATCAACTCGTCCCTCCAATAGTCCCCACAATACATTTGATTTGAGATATTGAATCCACATGTGATCCGAATCAAATGAACCGAGAGTTCCTGATAGCACATTCCGCCTTTCGCCATTAACATTTGGCACAAGCTCAAAAGATATTTCCTTTTCTCTATCTTCTACATTGAAAACAACACAAAGAGCCAATCCTAGAAACTTGTCATACAAGTCTTGTGAAGCCATGAAAGATATTGTATCGTCTTTAACAAGGACAAATTGCTCTGGCATCTCTCCTCCAAGGAGAACATTTCGGTATGCAGGAGAAATTTGGGAATAACGATATTTCTGTTATATGGGTAAATTGTTAGAAGCACCCAAGTTTATAATTAGTCAAGGAGAAGAGTTTGATTTGAGCATTTTCCTTGTAATTCAACCAAAGCTATATTTCTATGATAATTAGGCATTCTTGCTGACGTTAAATACTATACTCATTAGGAGGGAGGGAGGGAGGGAGGGGGAGGAGAGAGAGAGAGAGAGAGAGAGAGAGAGAGAGAGAGAGAGAGAGAGAGAGAGAGAGAGAGAGAGAGAGAGAGAGAGACCTCAATTGAGAAGTCAGTCATGTTCAGTCCTTTGTGGACGAACTTGCCTAGACTATCTTCCTCTGTGCTCGTTTGATTTTCATCCAAACCTTTGTGGACAAACTCACTTGGACTATCTTTCTCTATGCTTGTTTGATTCTCATCCAAAACCTCATAAAATAAAGCCGGATCAAGTAACTGATCATCTTGAAGCAAAACCTCTAGCTCGTTCTCTAGTGATTTACATATTAGTCGAAATCCAAATTTTTTCACAATCATGCCACCCGAAGCCGTAATGCTGTACTGGAAATGATTCCAGTAATCATTTGGACCAAAAGAGACATCTCTCCACACTTCTGATGATGTGAGAAACGCACAAAGCACATGATTCGAATCCACTGAGATGGACCTCCCGGATTCATTCTTTATCCTTTCCCCATTAACATGTACACGAAACTTAAATTTGGCATTCTTCTTTCCTTCTTTTACTCGGAGTACAATGCCCAAAGCTAATCCTCCGATCTTCTCATACAAGTCTTTTGAAGCCAAGAAAGACACATAACCCTCTTTATTGGGGAGCAACCACTTTGGCATCTCTTCTCCAGGTAGTAAAATCTCACCCCACCAAGGTTGGGTAAGAAGTAGCTGTCATAGATGTAGACTATTAGATAGTTTTTCGAAATCGACACCTAAAAAGAGAAGTTTCAATGAGTTTAAGTGGGTAAAGGGATTATATATCACCTATAGCGACCAATCAAAAGTCTATGGAGTCCTCAATATAAGAACTAAAAAGCTTATGATTAGTCAATACGTCGAGATCGACAAGGCATGTGAGGACTCTACAGCACAAGGAGAAGGTGAAGCATCAGACTTCACCACTTAAGACATAACACCACCATCATCTTCAAGTTCGATGCAAGAAAATCTATTCTCAAATCTCTTATAATAAGGGTAAAATCTCTTAGAAGAGTTTACAAAACATGCATTTTCAATGCCTAAGAGATCAAATGCTATGAAGATGCTTCTAAAGAAGAAATTTGGATAAAATTCATAGAAGAAGAAATCAAGATAATAGAAAAAAAAACTTGGGATCTTGCCAACCACACCTAAGACAAATCCATGATTGGAGTCTAGTGTATTTACAGGACTAAACTCAATGTAAACAGATCAATTCAGAAGTATAAGGCAAGGCTTATGGTGAAAGAATATCGCAACAATCAGATATTGACTATGCTAAGACTTTTGCTCCTATCACACCCCCTTGACACTATTTATGCTCTCATAGCACTTAGCAACACAAAGATGTGTAAAATTTATTAGCTTGATGTAAAATAAGCATTTCTAAATGGTTATTTTCAAGAAAAAATATATGTGAAACAACCATCAAGCTTCCTCTCGTTGGAGAAAAAAAGGTCCTAAGGCTCAAGAAAGCTGTATACAGGTTAAAACAAGCATTGCAAGCATTGTCTAGTGAAATCAACGAATACTTCAGATAAAAATGATATGGGAAGAGCACGAGCGAGCCAACACTCTATGTCAAGCCTCAAGATAGGTGTAACACTCTTATTATCTCTATGTATATAAATGATCTCATATAGATATAACTTTTACCGTTCACTGTGGCAAAACACTGTAATCATTAGCACTACAAAGAAAGCACTTGCTCCAATTCAAGAGGAGGCCTTTCTTTCCCCATTTTCAAAAACTCTCTCCCTCTCTCGGAATCCCTTTCCTCACTCTGCAACCTTCCCCTTCTACTTTTGGATCCCAATTACTGTGTAAGTATTGTCAAATCGTGGTTTGGATAACTTCGTTTATTTATCACTTGTAACATTACCAAGCCATTCATGGTTGATTAGTCACTTTGTAAATTACTTATCAGCTATCTCCCTCGGGTACCGATTACTACCTTTGTGAAAGGTTTTACTTTCTGCAACTTTTCGATATATGTAACTTTCTTTTCATTTCAATATCAGTCTATACCACCCTCATGATTAGTTTTATATTCTGCTTTTTCTTACTTATCGTTTTATATATTTCATTTGCAATTCATATCATTTTAAATGTGCGTGACTTTACTTAGCTTTCTTTGTACCATTTATATCTGCATTTACATCTTAGAATATGTAGCATTTATTTTACTTCCTGTAGTAGACTTTAATCTTCTTTATTTTCTAAGGAATCATCATAGAAGTAGACGTTAAGATTAATCACACTCCCAAATCTTAGTTCTGTTAATCACTTCTAGGTTCAAATCTTTTCTCTATATAGATCTTTAGATCCTCAGGCTCCTTGCAGTGTATGTATATATATAGGGAACTGATGGTTTTATTTATGATGGGCTTAAGGCCCGTCCGCCCATGTTGGGCCTAAGAACCCAGCCCGCAGGGTAAGGGCCCATGGAGGAACAGCTGTGATGTGAAAGGTTGCGTTGTTTAGATATGAGGAGTTATGTCTTTTGGGGGAACATTACGTTGAAGAGTTACGTCTATTGGAGGAGACGTATTTAAGGGAGAAAAGAAAAAAGAGCAACGTACCTTTTCAACGTACGTCAGTCTCTCCCTCTCCAAGAAGCGTAAGATGCTCTCTCTCCCCCCTTCAGACAACGTAAAAGACAGAAAAGAAAAGATACGTTCTTTTCCCCCCTAATAGCAACAGCGCGCTCCTTGGTACAACGGGATTAGAATTTCTTCCTCGATCTTCAGCATTGCTGTTTAATTTGTGGACAATGAGGTACGCTCGATTATGTAGTGTAACTTTTGATCGGTGATACATGTGATTTTCCCGGGCTCGTCTTCCGCACTAGTTTTAGGGGTTCGATTTAGTGTCGAATCCGGTTTTTGGGAATCCTGTATTCCCGACATTGGTATCAGAGCCATCTTTCATGTTTTCTAGATCCCTTTTTCATGTTTGTGAATGATTTTTGATTGAATTTTCGTGAAAAATCGGCCGACACCGATTGGGGATGGAAAAATCCCGACACCCGAGCACTGTTCATCCGTTTTTTCGATTTTCTATAATTCGAAATCAGTTTTTGATGGCGTAGGGTCGAAGGCCTCGTCGAAACGAGAAAGACGAGTGGCGGATTGCCGCCGGACGCACCCTCACACGCGGCCGGAACGAACCGGCGTTATCGGCACGTGCAATGCACGCGCCGATTCGAAGACGCAGGCGCGTGCGTTGCACGCGCGCGTAGGGCCGATGCGCGCACGTGCGCAGGGGCATCGATGGCGCGTGCACGGCACGCGCCAGCCGACATCATCGTGACGTCAGCTGCACACGCGTGCCACACGTGCCGAGTCGGTCCGTCCGACCCGGCCCGACCCGGCGGCCCAACCTGGTGACCTCGACCTGACTGACCGTTGACCGTTGACGACTGTTGACCGTTGACCAAAAAAAAAAAAAGGAGGAAAGGGAGGAGCAAAAGAATGTGTTTCTTTGGCCAAATAATTCTATGTGAATTATATGTAATCCCTGATTTATTCTGCATTTGTTGCATGAACAATGCCTCCCCTTAGGTTGTGCACACCTATTCACCCAATTACCGATGATCAAAAGGAAAGACTTTCTAACTTGATAGCTGAGCTAACTGATTATCGATGAGAGAGTGGCGACTTAATTGATCACGTTCTTGAAATCAACGGGAAAATTCAAAAGGTCATATGGAATGGTCGTCCCATGCCACAGTCTAAGATGGTGCGATTTTTCATGAACACCCTTCCACAAGAATGGCAAGGAGTGTTGAATCGCTTATGGGAAATCAACAGAGATGCTTCGTATAGAAAAAATTGTGATGGCTTTTATAAATGATTATTACTAGATTGTTACAAGGGAAAAGATTAAGAAATTGAACAAAAAAGGATATTTCCCAGTTCATATATTGACTTGGTGTTAGATGTTTTTAACTGGTCTTTATTTAATATGCTTTATGGACATATTATGTAAATGTTTTCTACCTAGTTGTTGTTGGTGTAGCAACTGATATGTTGGTTGTATTATGTGAAAGCATTATTATTCTATCATTATTGGATGTCAAATATTATTTGCTTCTGTTAATTATTAGATGTTGTGGGTAGTTCATAGAAGTTTTTGTAACTTCAAATAATTTATTTTGCATAAAAGATTATATTAATAATGATTCCAAGTTAGGATCTTTGGATGATGATTGTAAACATAGTGACCTTTTGATTCTGAAACCTTACTTGAAATTATTTATTAATATGATGGGTTTGTGCAAAATGGATGCATAAATGATAGGCATTAATAATTCGTGCATATGCATCTGATATGTTCAGATTGATGGCTTCAGCAACTAATAACATAATTGCTGATTTGAAAAAGGAAGACAAAATGAACGGCGAGAATTGTGATATATTGAATATGAAGATTCAATATGTGTTTGAAAAGCAAAAAGCACTAAAAGCTCTTGACCATGTTATGGAAGATCTTAAGGATGATGTGCGCCACCTTGAGCTAGGAGAGAACTGCCTCAAGATAGTTGAGCGGGATATAGATATTTGCTGCATTGCTTTCAGCTCAAAAGGGCTTCGAGCTCTAAGTGCAAGCATATTGATTCATTCAATATGTGGAAATGCAAGGGATCAAGTCCTTCTTGCAAGAAATCAAAAGTTAACCAACATAAGAGGAAAACATCATCGAGTGAAGAGTATTTCAAGGGTGAAGTATTACAACTGTGACCAGAAGCGTCACTATGCTCGTGACTGTCGTGAGCCAAAAAAAGTATACACGCCTTGTACATTTCATAACTTTGCTTATGTGTCGAGTTCTGTATTCTTAACTGAGTCTAATCCTTCGTGGACTGTGGATTCAGGAGCAACAGACCATGTAGCGAAGGATAGAGAATCCTTCGTGGAATTCCAACGAGTACTAACTAGAACTAAGTGGATCTATGTGGGAAACAACTCTCGAGCAGAAGTAAAAGGAATTGGCATCTGTCAATTGAACATGCGTGGTGGACGCACTTTTTTCCTACATGATGTGTTGTATGCTCCGGAGATTCGTCGGAATTTAGTGTCTGTTTTAGTGTTGGTTAAACTTGGTTTTAATATGAACTTCCATAATAGTGGTGTGGATTTGTATTTGGATACAAATTACTATGGTTGTGGTTATTTTCTAGATGGTTTCATTGTATTAAATATTGACTATGGTAATGCCAATGTTTGTTATTCCATTTTCACGTCTCCTAATTCATATGATAATGATGTGAGTATGTGGTATGCTAGACTTGGTCATATTGGCCAATAACGTATGAAAAGACTAGTTAAAGAGGGCTTGTTGGGCAACATTGAAAAAGTCGATTTGCCTATATGTGAGCATTGCCTAGTAGGAAAAACGACAAGGAAACCATTTGGAAAAGGCACAAGAGTTGAATTTCCTTTGCATTTAATTCATTTTGACATCTGTGGTCCGATGAATGTGAGAAGAAGGCATGGAGCTGTTTATTTCATCACATTTATAGATGATTATACTCGATTCGGATATGTCTATTTGATTTCTCATAAATCTGAAGCATTGAGTTGTTTCAAAAGGTTTATGAACTTGGTAGAAAATCAATTAGACAAGAAAATAAAAGTATTGAGATCCGATCGAGGTCGAGAATATTTATCTGATGAGTTCAGAAAATTATGTGATGAAAAAGGAATAGAAAGACAGTTGTCTATTCCATATACTCCTCAACAAAATGGTGTTGCAGAGATAAGGAATAGAACTCTACTGGAAATGGTTAGGTCCATGATGGCGCATGCTAACTTACCTATCACTTTTTGGAGTGATGCGTTATTGACTGCTGCCTATATACTTAACCGAGTGCCTTCCAAATCAGTTACTTCCACTCCATATGAGTTATGGACAGGTAGAAAACCGGATTTAAGTTTTCTTAAACCATGGGGTTATGCTGCCTATACTCATGAGCCCTCTCACAAGTTTGGGAAATTGGGTCCTAGAGGAAAGAAGAGTATTTTCATAAGATACTCTGAACACTCGAAAGGGTATGTGTTCATAGGTGAGCAGAAAAGTGGAAGTATAACTGAATTCGAATCGCGGGATGTCACATTCTTAGATAATGAATTTCCTAAAAAGAGCGAAATAGGTGAGGATTACTCCTCATTTGAAACCTTTGATAAAGATAATGAACTTAGTGGAGTTCGTCCAAGTGGGAGTAGCATGAGAAGTAATGAATTTAATTCAACTCACTCTCAATTACAATCACATGATGAGATGATATCGTCATTATCTAATCCGAGTGGGAGCATGATGGGGAATAATGTGCAAAGTGTACAATCTCCCATACGGCAAACAAGTCGCAAAAGTATTCCCCGTCGACGTTTTGACATTGAAGGGGAAACTTTCATGGTTGCTCCACAAGATGAAGATGAGCTAAGAAATGTTAATGAGGCTCTAAATTGCCCTAGTAAGGAAAAATGGATGCATGCAATGGAAGAGGAAATGGAGTCCATGAAGTCGAACCAAGTATGGGAACTGGTTGATCTTCCGAAGGGACGCAAAGTCATTGGGAACAAGTGGGTCCTCAAAATAAAGCGTAAAGCTGATGGCACGATAGAAAGGCATAAGGCTCGCCTTGTGGCGAAGGGGTATAATCAACAGGAAGGAATTGATTATGAAGAAACATTTTCTCCTGTAGTAAGATTTACCTTAATTTGCATTATTTTGGCAATAGTGGCAAGTATGGATCTTGAGTTACATCAAATGGATGTAAAGACTGCTTTTCTCAATGGAGAATTAGAGAAAGAAATATAAATGGAACAACCTATTGGTTTCATTATGGAAGGCCAAGAAGGAAAGGTATGTCGACTTTTGAGATCGATATATGGCCTGAAGTAGTCATCTAGACAATGGTATATATGTTTTCATAATGCAATAATGGCATATGATTTTACGATGATTAATGAGGATCATTATGTATATATCAAAAGATCCAAAGATCATTTTGTGATCATATCATTATATGTTGATATACTAATTGCCGAAGCAATATGGAGTTAGTTGACACTGTCAAAAGTTAATTATCTTCCAACTTTGAGATTAAAGATATCGGTGAGGCTACATACATTCTTGGAGTTAAGATTTCAAAAGATCGTTCGAAGAGATCATTATCTCTTTCGCAAGAAACATATATAAATAAGGTTCTTGAACGATTTCGTATGCAAGATTGTAAACCCATAGATACTCCTATTGCAAAAGGTGAAGGATTGAGCCATAGACTGTGTCCAAGGACTCCACAAGAGAAGGAACAAATGAAACATGTTCCTTATGCTAGTGCTGTTGGGAGCTTGATGTACGCTATGATCTGTACAAGACCTGACATATGTTTTGCAGTTGGAATGATGAGTAGATACCAATCCAATCCAGGTCAAGCACATTGGAAAACCGTTAAGAGAATACTGATGTATCTGAAGGGAACTGCTGATTACAAGCTGAATTACCAAGGAAAGGATCTGCGACTTGAAGGCTATTCAGATGCTGATTAGGGAGGAGATTTAGATGAAAGGAAATCTACCTCTGGATTTGCTTTCTTACTAAACAATGGCGCCATATCATGGAGCAGTAAGAAGCAAACGTGTATAGCCTTATCCACGATGGAAGCTGAGTTCGTGGCATTATCAACAGCGGTACAAGAAGGAGTTTGGCTTAAGAGATTTTTGGATCATTTAGGTGTTATTGAGAAAGCTGCAAATCCATTATTGGGTAACTGTGATAGCCAAGCAGCTATAGCGTACACCAAAGATCCAAAATATCATGGCAAGACCAAACATATAGATACCAAGTATAATTTTGTCAAGGATATGGTTGCACGAAAGGATGTGAACTTACAGTACATATCTACGCATAGAATGGTAGCAGATCCTATGACAAAGCCAATACCTAGAGATGTGTTTTGTGGCCATGTCAAATCTCTAGGATTGCGTAGAGGCTGATGTACTGGATATTGTAATTTCCCTGAGTTGTTCACATTTATGAACTTGTGTTTTTCATTATTAATGCCTATGAATCTTTGTTTGACCTTTATGCATCTTAATGCTCAGTGCATTACATTAAGTTGAGAAAGTATGTCAGACAGATATAAGATTAGCCCACTCACACGGGTAATCGCCTCTATTTACTATGTGATAAATAGAGATGATACGGTTTTTAAGCTTATTATCTTGGTGATAATCGAGAGCTCAAGCTTAAAATATATATGTCGCCTTAACTAAGTGTTAAGATGAGGACATGATATGTACTATGTCCGAAAGTAAAATACCCACAATTTTACTTTATCTGTCTAAGATGCCAGATGTGAGTTCTGATGAATTTTGTGAATGAGTAGATACGTGAACTCAAGTTAGACATTGGGTATGTCTGAACTATCATCTGTACGGTATTGAAGGTGTAGACATACGCTCCATGGGAAAGGAGTTAATACTGTAATACGTATTTCATACTACGTATGCATGAGACGACCAATAAGAGTGGCAAAAGTTTGATCTCAACTTTTATACCGTGTGAGACTCTTGAGGAAAAGAGTTCCTCAATTTTAGTGCCCTCATGACTTTTACTTATTCTCAAGATTTTTATTTAGTGTTTGCTATCTTAGGATGTTGCCAATGGTCATGAGTTGATTCGATCTAATGGGACATTTCTAGAAAAGCAAGCTGAATTGAAATTGGGAGTTTAAAGGAAAGAGGAAGATCGAATTTGGAGAATCACATTGTAGTTTTGTATTCACTGGTCGACCAATTATGACTGTCTTTGGGATAATCATAATTGTGAATACAATATATATATATCATTGTTTAAAAGAGATCAAGAGAGATATAAATGTGATCGATCGATCTAGGGTACTGCATACTAAATCTACTCAGAGTGTGATGCCCATTATGAGCTACTATATATTCCTAATAGATGTATGGCAACGAGCTCTCAAAGTATGATGGTCGCACGGATTATTCACCAGTATGAATGTTGCAGAGAGGTAAAGAAGATCTTGTTCAGCCCACCATGTGCGAGTGGGAGATGATGGTTTTATTTATGATGGGCTTAAGGCCCGTCTGCCCATGTTGGGCCTAAGAACCCGGCCCGCAAGGTAAGGGCCCATGGAGGAACGGCTGTGATGTGAAAGGTTGTGTTGTTTAGATATGAGGAGTTATGTCTTTTGGGGGAACATTACGTTGAAGAGTTACGTCTCTTGGAGGAGACGTATTTAAGGGAGAAAAGAAAAAAGAGCAACGTACCTTTTCAACGTACGTCAGTCTCTCCCTCTCCAAGAAGCGTAAGATGCTCTCTCTCCCCCCTTCAGACAACGTAAAAGACAAAAAAGAAAAGATACGTTCTTTTCTCCCCCTAATAGCAACAGCGCGCTCCTTGGTACAACGAGATCAGAATTTCTTCCTCGATCTTCAGCATTGCTGTTTAATCTATGGATAATAAGGTACGCTCGATTATGTAGTGTAACTTTTGATCAGTGATACATGTGATTTTCCCGGGCTCGTCTTCCGCACTTGTTTTAGGGGTTCGATTTAGTGTCGAATCCGGTTTTTGGGAATCCTATATTCCTGATAGGAACAATGAAAGATTTTAGAATTCAAAGAAGAAATGAAGAAGACATTTGAGATGATGGACTTAGGCTCTACTTCCTCCTTGTCGAGATCAATCAAAATGAAGGGGTTTTCCTTTTCGCAAAAGAAATATGTAGAGAACCTCCTAAAGAAATTAAAGATGAACTATTGCAAAATGGTGACAACACAGCTCATGACAACCAAGAAACTACTAAAGGAAGATGGAGCAAAAATGTCCGATGCTTCTTTCTACATAAGCCTTATTAGAAGTCTACTTTATCTCACGACTGAGTGACCATAAATCAACTACGTGACAAGTTCATTATCATGCTTCATGCAAAATCCAAGCCAAATTTACTCTGGAGCTGCCAAAAGGAATCTAAGATACTTACTAAGTAGTAACAGATTGTGGCATTTGTTTTTTTTTTTTTGGGTGACCGAGGATCCGCCGGAGCCTACCCTTGTCGGCTTACACCGATTTGGAGTCTCACGGGCCTCCGTGGTGGAGGCCCAACAGTGACTATATTTCGGGGGAAACTGGCCCAGCAACCCACCGCCGGGGCCCCCCACTTTAATTGCTAACAACGCAGGGTTTCGAACCCTTGACCTCCGTCGTTGGAGGAGAGATCTCAACCAGATTGTGGCATTTGTTCTTGGTCAAGTGCAACAACAAAGTTGCTTGATTAATCTAATAATGACTGGATAGACTCAGTTGACAATAGGGGGAGTACTACTAGCTATGCATTCACAGTAGGTTCCGAAATGTTCTCATGGGCATCCAATAAGCAAGACTCATGAGCAGTCTACCGCAAAAGCTTACTGCGTCACAATCTTTACTACCACTAGTCAAGCATTATGTCTTCAAAAAAATGCTATATGACATCGGAAAAGCACGAATAGAACCTACTTTCAATATCTTGAGACAACAAGTTTGCTACTGCTATTTCTTAAAATCCTGTTTTTCATGGAAAAGCCAAACATATTGCTATCAAATGTCACTTCATATGAGAATAGCAAAGTATAGAGTGATTGAGCTCAAGTATTGCAAAACGGAGGATGAAGTCGTGAACATATTTACTAAGGCACTACAGCAAGTCAACTTTGAGACATTGTGAAGCATGCTCAGAGCATCACCAAAATTGATCAAGGAGGAGTATTAAAGTGTTGGATCATTATTCTAGAAAAGGCTAGACTTCCCTATATTCATGTCTGTAAGTCTATGGTGGGTAGTCAAAGTCCGTGGTGTCTGCAAATCTCTAGCTTAATTTGTGTTAGTTAGAAGTGGCTAATAGAATGTCTAGCAAGCAAATTGCAGAGCAGGAAGAGATAATGTTGAGAAATATTTGCTGAAGAATGGCGGTGGAATGAGCCTATAAATAGGCAAGACTGTTCAGTTTTGGTGTACACAAGAGAACACCCATCCAACTATAACAGCTAAATCCAATCGTATAGCCTTGTAACCATTTCGCGTCCAATAAAAGTTATATATTTCCTTGTCCCATTGCCTTGACTTCCACTTGCATTCTTGTTACAAAATCAAATATCAATGTTTAGCTATAGTCAGCAATAGCATTACATTTATTTATTTTTTAATAATTGGCGGAAACAAGATTTTGTTATTGGCTCAACATGTACTGTTGAAATGTTTCATTTGGTGATCCTTGCAATTCTACAGCGAACTAGAGTTCTATAAATAGAAGTGAACATCCTTCCCATTTACTTATACCACTTCCACAAACACCCAGTGCAGCCAACATGTATAGAGCTCCCTATTAATCACATAGACAGAGAGAGAGAGAGAGAAATTAGGGGGGGGGGGGGGGGCACTAACCTCAGGCTTGACGAAATCATTGATGGTGAAACCATGACCGACCAGTTCATAACATGAAGATAAATTCATCCAGTCTTTGGGACACATGTCGGTGGAAATTTTACGCAGAGATTCGCAACTTACTGCTTCCAGCGTATGTAAATGCCCTGGAATCTCGAGGACCTCTTGAAGTTGTTGGCAGTACGAAACATCCAAGTTGAGCAAATTATGTAGTTGCTCAGATATAGAAAGATTAGTAAAATTGTTTCCCGACAAATTCAAATCTCTTAAAATGGAAAATGAATGTTTCTCTAGGAAATCTAATTCTAATAGACTGCATTTACGAAGATTTAACTCCTCTAACTTGGGAAATCCTATCTTCATATGGGGATCACTTGATTCATCCTTCTTTGGAAAGTTGATTAGCTTTGAGCAGCCATCAAGTATCAGCCTTTCAAGATTTTGCAACTTGTAAATGCTAGATGGAAGGATTGCCAAATTCTTGCAATTACTTAAAGTCATAACTTTTAAAGAGACAAGATTTTCTATGGATGCAAAAAGTTCCTTAATTGGTGTCCTATCTAAATGAAGATTTAGCAAGCCTTTGTTTTCATCTAGAATATCAGGGAATCTTTGCAATTTTGAGCAATCACGAAGATTGATAGATTGAAGATTGTTGGCTTGAAGCACATCACAAAGATGATGAAGTTCAGAGCACCCACTTAAATTCAATAACCGTAACTTGCCATGATATGCAACCGATTCGTGGGCACGCTCCAAGTTTTTGCACCCATGGAGATTCAATTCCTCGAGATTTGGAGTATAATTGAGGTCTGGCATACAAACTAGTGACTGGCATTCATTGAAATTGAGAAACTTCAAGTTTTTAAAATCCTGCAAGAACGATAAAATCAACTTGAATGGACATTCCAAACAAATTATGAGATAAGTATTCTTAAAAATCTGGCACTGTAATTTTTAATTGAAATCACTTGATAAAAATCTCCCTTTTTGAATATGAGATGAGCAAGTAATCCTCGTAAATTGGACAAAAGATGGGGTAAAAGAGAAAAGAAAAAAGAAACACGCTTGTAATTCCACCACACACTTGAGTTCTATCTAGAGACATGGAAGAGAAAATCATGCTAATGCTAAGTGGCGTAGTCACTTCCAGTAAATAAAAGTGCATAAAAAGTACTCGTAATTTAAAGGAGGAGAGAATGCGCGTAACCCCAAGTGGGAGGACCCGCATTACGGTCAATCCTTTGCCAACTAATTCATTGCATGAATTTAAGCTACCATAGGTGGCACTCGACAGATGTACAATGTTACGCAGAGACTTACAAACAACCGCCTGTAGATCCGAGAATCTCTCATAATCATCACTTTTGAATTCATGGGGATTGATTTGATCGATTTTAAAAAATGTCAGATTTTGTACCATGTAACAAACCCCTTGATGCGTTATATATTGTAGAGCTTTATTTTCCCGAAATTGTCTACCTACCTGGCATTCCGAAGACAGCCCTTTCTGATGGTGATGTCAAGTTTTGCTAGCCATACTCAAACCGCTAGACAAGCTAATGCTGCTAATAGAATTTTGGTCCATTTATTAAGGAGTTTTATTGGAATAAATGTTAAACAATGGGATTTGTTATTGGTTAAAGCTGAATTTGCGTATTATAATTCGATGAGTCAAACTACTGGATAATGCCGATTTGTTGGGTACCAAAAGCATCTTTCGATCTCCCACCATCACCCACTAAGCGTCAATTCAAGGGAGATGCTGAAGAAAGAGCTAAGGAAAACAGGCAGTTACATGAGGAAGTGAGGAAGAGTTTTAAAGAAAGAGGCAAGGAAATCAAGTAGTTACAAAAGTGAACTTTATGGAAACTATGTACTTTCAATGTGGTTGATCTATCACCATATCATGAAGATCAAGAACTTCATGAAGTTGGCCTCGAGGACGACTCTTTTTAAACAGAGGGAGAGTATATCAAATACGTGTTGGAAGATTTCAAGATCCTCTTTTCGGATTTGAATAGTTGGGATATAATATATATCTTCTTAATTTGTAAGTTTGTTTATAATAATTTTTTAAGATTACTTCAATCTCAATTATAAATTTGATAATATTGTTGCTTATTCGAATTTTTTATTTTAGGTAGTTTATCTTTCCTTTACTTGGGGCTTACACAGAGGTGTCCTAGGCTCCGAGCTATTGATGCCCTCTGGGTGGTGTCCCTTGTTAATTTTCTTTGTCTATCTCTCTGTGCCTTCGGTGGATTTCTAGAGTTCGCGAGTGATCAAGAGAGGACTGTATCCCATGAGTGGCTAAGGGAGACCTTAGATCATCTAGTCTCATCCTTTCTATCCCCCGTAGTGGTGTCTCCCCCCGCACCGAAGTCCGTGGGACTAACAAGCATGACATGAAAATTGGAAGACCACAAAGTATGTCTCATATGAAGCGTAGGTAGTGAAAAATGTAAGAGACTTTTTATACATATAGTGCTATATGCACACAGGTTACGTGTACGCACAAAATTGATGTTTGGAAAATTGAGCAAAACTACCAAAATAAGGAAAGAAATGTGATAAACTACACAATAAACAGAAGCATATAAATGTTTGAGGAAAGATAAACATATTTCAAGATTTCAATAAAAAATTTGCATTCGGATATAATATTTGCAAAATAAGTAATTGACGACATCTTGGGGAAGGAAAAAAATCGAGATCCCATGGAAGGTCCTTTTTGCTTCAAATAGTAGAATATATGATATGAATATGAATATGAATATAAGGGATATTAAATGAATGGAATTATAATATGAATGTAATATAATGAAATAGAGCCCCTTTGAGGTTCCCTATGAAATGAGGCATGTAATGAAGCCACTACGAAGTTCTGGGAGTTACAAAGGAAATTTCGAGCTCATATTGGTTATGTGTTGAGAACGGGAATTAGACATGCATACGTATATATATATATATATATATATAACCTTAGATATGATTTAGATTTGAATTAGTGAAGCTAACCCCTTACTCATTTTTTAAGAAAGCTCTGGTAGTCAAAGCTTGAAAATTGTTGCAGACTACTAGCGTGCATCCTTCTTCTAGCTTCGAAGTGGTAGATGTAGCGTACTAGTGCCTCTATAGGATAAGGCCCTTGTAAGAAGTCATACTTCACAAGCCTTGTTTTGGAAAAACAGAAGGCATTGGATGATCAATCCATCTCCCCTATTGTTCTACTACTAGGCGAGAGGACACCCAACAAGAGATGTGCAGAGTCGCTCTCCATTCCGTGATTTCATACCTCTAGGAGAAATAAAGTAAGGGCACTAATGGACGGCTCGATTGAAAGAAAAAGAGGGAAACAAGTTACGTGGAAACAGGAGAGATTCGTTGGATAAAGTCACCCAACTTTACTCGAAAAGTGAATTTGTAACTATGTAGATTGCTTCTTCCTGTCTCTAATAATAAAGAAGTACTTGTAAAAAATCGCTGGTGAGGTTGTTCCAAGCAAAAAGGACATTGGACTTCTAGGTCATTATTTGAGTGTCATCAAGCCTGAACCAACTTAAGTAAAGACTAGCGTCCGATGAAGATCCTTCACTACACACTTTCTGTATATATTTCATTATCGGCTGAATGCAATCGGAGAGAGAACATTGGGAAGTTCAGTCAAAAGCATTTATTGTGCACTCATTTCAATTATCAAGCAAATAAGCAAGAAAAATCTCCCTTTCCATATGCGATTTCAAAAATAGTTTAGTCAGCTCGTCTCTTGTACACAACATAGAATCTTTAATAACATTTTTAATATCTATCATTTCCAAATAAATAAAGATTAAATCCTCAATTCATGTATATTAAAAATTCAAGCAGTCTTCATTCAATCTTTAAATAATATCACCAAGTTGTTGCTCCAATTTTCGGTACCAAAGTTACCGATGCTTTGAGTTCATTGTTCTTATAAATTTCCGTACTTGTATTATTTGGAAATCAGATTGGATTTTTTTCTTAAATTTTTTTTTTTCGATTCAACATCAAGATTCACATCAGAAAGTGTTTAATACTCCCCTAAAACGGGGAAAATTCCACTTATGTGGGTTCATGTAGTAGACCGGCATCCTGTATTTGATGCTTTAATCAAATTAAAACAATTTATTAGATGTAGACTTTCCTAAGCACAATAACGAGCATCATGAGAGTTAGTTATTGTTGCATTCGAAGTTTTGAATAATACATGTACACATATATAGTGATAAGCATATAGATATGGATATGTAAAAGATAAGGAAATAAAGACTATTCATTTAAATGTGCACCTTAAATGGCTCCCTCGCTACTTGTACGTCGCTTCTGCGCAGATCAAGTCCAACTAAGTTCTTTGGACCAGCGCATGATTCTGGATTCCAAGAAGGACATTCAGGCCATTCTAACCATCTTAGTTCATCAGGAAGACAGATAGGACCTTGGAAAGAGGTATGAGCATTAATCATGATGAGTACCCTCAACTTTCTCATGTTTGTGAAAGCATCAGGATCGATGTATATCTCCTTTGGCTTAGGTAAATCCAAAACTATGGCTTTCACTGCACTCGTTCCCTATATTTGATGAATTTGCATTGCAATTAATATACAAATTCACATAATAAAAGAGCAAAATTAGTGTCTAAACCAACATATCTTACCAGATCCCTTGACATAACATAATGAACATCATCATAAAGCCATAACCTGCTACGTTTTCCAGGATCATCGTGGCATTCTTGTGTAACAATATCCATGCCCATCAGCTGAATCAAGTCATGCATCTGTAGGGTCCTTCCATCATTAAATATCAAGGACTTCTCGACAAGAACTTGTACTCCAATAGTTGTGTCAAAATCACAACCGTCAAGAACTCTCGTAATGTACTCTATAGTTCGCCCCTTGAAGAAACATGCTATATCAAGGAATATCTCCTTTTCATTGCGCTCTAATCCATCGTAACTTAACTTAAGAACATCATTGATTTTTTTATTAGGACTTTTGGCCAAATTACTCAATGCACTTTCCCATTCACGTTCTCTTCTACCATGTAGGAAACGGCCCAATACTTCAAGTGCTAAAGGAATTCCATTTGCATATTGCAAAGCACTATCCACAAGATCCCTCCTTATTTCTATATTGTTGTTTCTTACAAAGGCATGTTTGTTGAAAAGTTCTAGAGCTTCACAATTCTCTAGAGTTTTAACTTCATAGATGTGATATTCATCTATTCCATGGGAAGCTAGCAGATGTCTATCTCTCGAAGTAATAATGACTCTGCTTCCTTCACCAAACCACTCACGCTCTCCAGCTAAAGCATCTAATTGTTCTACTTCATTGACATCATCGAGAATAAGGAGAATTTTTTTGTGGCAAAGTCTTTCTTGAATTAAGTTAATACCTCCATCAACACTAAACACTGTCAAATCTTGTCCTAGTAATATCTCGAACAACAATTTTCCTTGCAAAGGAACTAAATCCTTAGAATCTTTTGAAGTTTCTCGAACATTTGCCAAAAAACATGAACCCTCAAATTGTCTAAAGATAGCATTATAAAGGGCTTTGGCTAAAGTTGTCTTTCCTATGCCTCCCTTTCCCCATAATCCTATAAAGAGAACTTCATTGTCAGCCTTCATGTTTGTCATTGATTCCAGCTTTACCACTTGGGGATGTATCCCAACCGGATGCTTAGCAACATGTAATGGAAGCCGGTCTAGCCGCATCGATATCTCCTTGACTATTCTTTTTACAAGCTCCGCTTCATCTCTGATGAAATCCAGAAAAATATTTGACACATTTATTCAATGGTTCAAATATATGATTAAGTTCCATAATTAAAAAAAAAAACAAAACAAGAGAGGAGTTGCGATTCAACATATAAAAGCAACGACAAAGCAGTGCATCACATATGATTACTTACCCATCATTCAAATCCCACCCAGACAAGTTACCGACGTCAAAAAGAGCCTTCTTCCATCTCTCAACTTCCTTTGAATCCTTCCCAAATTTGGACTCATGCTTAGTGATAGCTTCTTTGTAGCTCTTTCTTGGTGTTCTCACTTCCCCGGGTTCCACTTTGTAAAACACCGGAAAGACCATGAGATCTCCTTGCTCCTTGCACTCCATGATTTTCACCACCTCTTCCAAACACCATGGCGAGGAAGCGTAGTCCTCAGAGAAAACGACAATTGCAATTCGTGATTTCTCGATCGCCTTCATGAGCGAAGGTGATAGCTGCTCTCCCTTCCTCAGTTCTTCACTGTCGATGTAAGTGTATATTCCTGCCTGTTTTAGAGCTGTGTAGAGATGACCGAGAAAATTGTTGCGGACGTCCGAGCCTCTGAAACTCAAGAAGACGTGGTAACTCCTCCTAAGCTTGGAAGAAGAAGAAGCCATTTGAATCAGGAAAGAGTAGCTTAACAATGAGCAAAGAGTTGCCTAAGGTATGGTACTTCGTTTGAGGTAATTTTTTCACCATTTGATGTTCTCTATATTCATTATTCCCAGATGCAGATTGCAGACCACCTTTTTCGTGGGCCAACGGAGAATATTCCAATAAAGGTGCTTAAGCATGTGCCGACATTTTAGCATGGGATTTTTATCACGCTCTTAGGCGCTTGAAATGTTGATGACTTGCACGTGAATTTTGTCTTCATTGAAGATCTTATTTCTGTTTAAGTTAGATATCTGATCGATACAAATATTTGTCTAATGTGGAATCTATTGTTAATTGAATTGTTAATGAATTTGACCAGTCAACGTAAGATAAATTTTAATGATCATAATAGCATATAGTTTTGATTGGAGGCCAGTTTCCTAGCTGATTGATCGATTGGCTTCGGCGAAGTGGCTTCTATCTCTTTAGTCCCTCATCTTTCCTTTTCTGACAAGGAAAATAAAAGTATCTCATCTCATTATTAAAAATGTACTTGGCTGTGGCTACATGGCAAATTGGTGAGTGATGATCGATGTACCTATAGATTGGTGGGCCGGACACCAATCAATTACTTAAATTAATTAATTTTTTCTCATAATAGAATGAAAAGTGCTATGAGATCTGTGTGCGGCACCATGGGCACCAATATCGTAGGTTTGTTTAATGTGAAGTGAAAGTGGTCCATGAATGGTATTGAAGTATGTGTTAGACTCTAGAGATGATTGTAGGAGCAATTTGGATTTTTTATATGGACTGAACTTTACACCCAACTATATATAAGAAAAAACTTTATACCCCGTGACTGTTTCACAACAAGATAGGCCATATGGACCTGAGCAGATCCTTAAACTGCTCCCCCAAGCCCGTGTGAGGTAAAACACCGGGGAAAGAGGCTGGAAGTCCTCTAAAAAAAAAACTTCCCACAGAGGTACCCGCCACAAGTCCCCTTCGAGGGGTATAGGGCCTCACCCTAGATCCCCGCGACGCCTTCCCCTGTGAAATACCAGGGCGTGGTACAGGGAAATGAAAGGGGCTCCCCCAAAAGGGGGGAGTGTGGCGGCGGCGGTATTACTAAATTTTCAATAAATATATCACATTGAACCAAAAATGCATATTCGGACACATGTTGAATGTTACGTTAAAAAGGTTTTTGCCAAAATTTGTGAGAACACAAAATTTGAAGTTTGGGATGCAAATAAAATCTTTGATTGCTAGAGCATCGAAGCCATTCTATCATTACACAAGGAAGTATTAGTAGAGACAACGAGAGTGTGGTGAGTGTGGGAATTCTAACTCTTCACCACATAATTTTCAAATTACACCAATTTCTCATGTGGGATAGACACTAAAATATATCCAGATTATCTTTAGACACGAAAAATTCTAAATCAACAAAATGATGAAAGTTATCAAAACAACCTATCTTAATTGAATAAAGTAACCAAACAAAGCAATGAATCAAATATGGGCAAGTTCCTTATTAACAGCATGGCTGTCGATAAATGTCCCCATCAATGATGATCTGTTTTTCATTGTTTTCTCGAAGATGTTCGTCGTTGGGAATTTATAGGGATTTCACAGAAACAATTAGCGACCGCACTTGAGAATCGATTTTTGGACTCTAAAATCATCATCACTGTTGCCATGTTTATATTAAGATTTATTCCTGTTGGTTTTTCATAAAACGAAAGTCATCAGACAATTTTATAAGCTTTTGTAATTTTGCCAGTGCCCCACATTATATTCCCCCAGGGTCACAACAGGATAAAGGCTGTTTGATTTGATGAAGGTGACAACGCACCGATCCTCTACACGCACCTCCTTGATTTCAAAACGAAAACAGACAGATTGTGCTCCCACTGCATTCTTGACTTATCAAGGTTAAAAGGGTTTTTTCTTTCTTTCTTTCTTTCTTTCTTTTTTTTTTATGTTGACTGCAATTGGTGTTCCAACACTGTATTCTTGACTTGGGCAGAATGATGCAATTACTCCTCCTATATAAAACTCTATAGTTGTTAGTGGGGGAGCTTGCCCGCTTTTCTAGAGGGTAGAATGGATTAAGACCAGGTGATCCTGTCTCCTCCTGTGTTTGTGATGACAGTGCAAACTTTCACTAAAATTCTGCAGCAAAGAATGGAGATTTACGCACAAGAAAATCGAGTTGATGCACTCATGCTTCTGTTTGGCCATTTATTCACTCACTTATATTTTGCTAATAATCATCCGATATTCCTAAATGAAAATAAGGAGTCATTTTTTATCTCCAGTCGGAAACTCGATCTCAAAGGATCAAGTTGTTTGGAGCGAAAATCAGGACTATACTGTTAAGTGACTTCCGGAAACTCAGTCACTTCAAAACTGGTTCAAACAATTGGAAAGCAATTGAAAATGCTCCTCAATTTCACACTAGAGCCAAAAAAATGCATTAATGTGGCTTTAGATAGAGTAATGAGACTCCACGAATCTAAGTACGAGAAAATGTTAATTGTATTGGAATTACAACTATGATCAAATGAAAGAGTTGAAATTGAAATTACATCGAAATGAAATTACAAGGAAATGAAAGTACAAGGAAAAGTAAAGAGAACTCTCGGAGACAAAAGGGCGCATTGGTCGATTTGCTGCTTCAGATTTTTTAACGTTCTTTAAAAGAAGCGGCATCATGTTTGTCCACTTTGCTTGAAATTCTCCTTTTTTGTGGGCAACCATTTGAGTAAATGGACTAGCTCAACACACTTTTTGGGGAAAAGACTAGTAAAATTGGGTACTGACACAAGTAAATTTGATCATTTTTTTCTTATATGGTGTTCAATTTCATGCAATCATCGGGGAAGAGTACGCCCAACTTAGGTTTGTCATGTATCTCTACAAAGTCATGAAAAAAGGAGCAGAAAAAATGACATCGCAAGTTTTTGTATGTAAAATTCATCTATATCACAAGAATAAATATTTGTTCGTCACGATTTTTCTGGGCGGACTCGTGACACGCGTGACCCCCACCGCGTACTTACAATAACGATAAGTTTCTAGTATTAAAAGTCGAGCACACAATGAACAGTAAAGGGGGGAAAAAGAAGAAGGAAAGGCCCAAAGCAGTTCACTTCCCTTCTAACTACTCCCTTAAAAAAATTATGATTGATGTGACAAGGTAGTCCACTATATATATATAGAGCGAATTGAATTGAAAGCACAAGCATGATTAAGTGATGGTCACCATGCCTTTGCCGAGGAATTCTGCTTTTTAATTTGAAAAGCCAGGTAAGTTTCTCAACTAAAAGAGAATCTACTTTCTAATTTGCTCCCTCGCGTGATTCCCATCTGTCAACATCGCATTCCCTTTTCCAATCCGTGAAATGCGGATTTCTTACTTACTGGGACATTCACTTTGATCGTATCGCGCCATTACCCGTCCATTTCTTCTTTACTTCTAGGTTTTCTTTTTTGACTTTTACTCTACTTTGAGGTTTGTAATAATTATAATAAAATTTTTGCATCTTACTTTACCTGATTTCACGGACTAGCTTTTGATCGAAAAACTATTGTCTAGAGGTCCTTTCCTTTTCCATATACTCATCTAATCGTAACATAGGTGTACCAAAGAACATAAATATACACCATCAATCATTTTCATTTTGGACTTATCTGAAAATCAAATAACACCATATATAAATTCATGGAATCAATCCATACAATACTTTTCCCTATGGATGTAATTAGACTACAAATGCTCTAATGCTAATATTTTTTTTTTTTTTTGGTAAAGAGTCTAATGCTAATACTTTTGTCTTGGCTACATGCCGCCATGAGATCAAGTTCATGTATTGTCTGGTGTTTGTGCACCGAGCCGGAGTATGATGGAATAAAAGCATTGGTCCTCCTTTGATACCCAAGAAGGTAAAGGTAAATCGAGCATGAAGGCCATGATCTTTTGTTTCTGTCTACCAGTTCTACGTAAATGGAATTGTGGGTTGTAAGGACAGCACAAAAGGAGAAGCAAATAGTGATGCGGTTCTTTAAGGTGAGATCCCAGCTGATAAATCATTGGGAGGTTCGACTTTGCTATTTGTCCTAAGTCAACATTTTTTTCCGAAACAAAACTTATTTGATGGATAACAACATAGCACATGATTTGTACCATCTTTTTATCGTGCCTCATGTGATATATGTGGTTCATATGATTCCTTCAATAGTTACTACTTGCTGAGTCACTATGTCTGGCAGATCGTCTTCACAAGGAGCATGTGAAATTGCGAAAATTGCTAATTAAAAGTGCAATCACCATGTCTTTATTTGGCGGATCTTGTTCAGGGATATCAATATTTATGCTTTCCGCGGTGCTCCAACTTTGGCTGCATTGATCCATATGCTTTCACACACTAGATTTGGAAATTTTCTTCCCTCTCTTATTTCATGCGCGATCCTACTTCAGTTGCTTTAATCCCAATGCATTCACATGCTGGGTTTTGGAAAAAAATTTCTCCTGGTATGACTTTGCAGGCATTAATTCAAGTGCATTCACATGCCATATTTGTCTATTACTTACGGATGATATTGTATGGAAGATTCCAGCCATAAGCTTGATAATTTCAAGTAGTATCCTTCGACATCAATTTTTTAAAATTTTTCAAAGAAGTAGAAGTCATGTAACTCTTTTTTCCCGTGATTTTGACTAAAGAGACTTCGCAAGATTAACATGCTTTATATTCACATGAAAGAAATGTTCACAATTATCCTAAAAAATATAGAACTAGATCTATGTTGACCCTAATTCACATTTGATGATTATAAAGCTCACTCAAATATGTTATTTATTATTTAAAATTATATCTATTGTACTTGAGTATTTTTTATAGAATTTCGAAAGGGTGAGAAAGACTGCTTTGACCTAAATTGTGAGTGTGTGTGGTGGCTAAAAAGTTAATGATTTGCATGTGCAACTTTTCGTCATTGAAGATCACATTTGCCGCATTAGCTCGAGATATGATCGATACAAATATTTATTAACATTGATTTATTGTTTATTGAATTATTAATGAATTTGACAAATCAGTAATTTGGACTTCAAAAAAATCGTCATCTTCGCCACGTTTATATTGAGACTTACTCCCGCTGGTTTTTCATAAAGCAATAGTCATCAAACAATTTTATAAGTTTTTGTAATTTTACCAGTGCCCCACATTATATTCTCCCCAGGGTTTATCCTGTTTAATTTGATTCAGGTGACAATGCACCAACGTTCTACTTTCTATGCATACCACATGCATGAACCGTCCTCGATTGCAAATAAAAAACAGAGATTGCGTTCCCACTGCATTCTTGACTTATGAAGGTTAAATGGATTTTTTATTTTTTAAATTTGGAATCTGTCGACTGCATTCTTGACAATGCACCAACGCTCTACTTTCTATGCACCACATGCATGAACCGTCCCGATTGTAAATAAAAAACAGAGATTGCGTTTCCACTGCATTCTTGACTTATGAAGGTTAAACAGATATTTTATTTTTTAAATTTGGAATTTGTCGACTGCATATTGGGATTGATTCCATTTGTCATCATCACATCCCCTTTTCAATCCGTGAAATGCGGATTTCTTACTTACAGTGGGACTTTCACTTTCATCATTCCTCATCCCTGTCCGTCCGTTTCCTTTTGACTTATAAGGTTTTCTTTTTGACTTTTACTCAGCTTTGAGGTTCGTAATAATTTTAAGGAAATGAAAGCTTTCCTTTTACATCTTACTTTACCCCGTGGATTAGCTTTTGGTAGAAAAACTATTGCCTAGAGATCCTTTTCTTTTTTATATACTCATGTACTTGTAAAATACTCTTTGCTTTTTCGGTGTACCAAAGAACATAAATATACACTATCAATCTTTTTCATTCCTGGCTTCTTTGAAAATCAAATGACACCATACATAAATTCATAGAATCAATCTATAGAATACTTCTCCATGTGGATGTAATTTGACTACAAATACTCAGATGCTTATAATTTTGTCTTGTCTACTTGCCGCCATGAGATGTAATTCAAGTATTATATGGCGTTTGTGCACCAAGTTGGATTATGATACCCAAAGAAGTAAAGGTAAATCGAGCATGAAGCCCATGGTCTTTCGTTCCTGCATACCAGTTTTACGTAAACAGAATTGTGGGCTGTTAGGACAAAACAAAAGGAGAAGCAAAGAGTCATCACACAATTTTCATAGAGACCCCAGAGGGCCAGAAATGTGAATGAAAAGCAAAACGACTTAGATGAAATTTTCTTAAAACTGAAGTTGGACCGCCATCTCAATTAAAAGTCCAAGTTATTTATGGACCTTTAAAATGTTCGTAAGCCCAATTTGATCTGGGAAAACTGGAAAGGTTCTTAAGAAATTCAACTTCAGACACATTGCGTTCACTTAATTCTAGCAAGGATAAATTTAAAAGTCCAATCTTCACATGTGAATCAATTGAATCCTCCTGCTACTTTGGAAACCCCACTAAAATCTCAGCCTGCTGAGTTTCTACAACCTGGAAATGCCAGATGGAAGGCTTGCTGGGTTCTTGCAGTTATTTAATGAGTGGAGGTTTTCTATGAATGCAGTCTTTTCAAATTGATGTCCTTTCGTTCCCTCCAACAAACAATAAGTTGTGCTGAAAGACAATGAAACCAATTTTGATAAACATTTTGAAGCATTCATGTTCAAATTTGTTGAGCTCACTGTCTTTTACTGATCACACCATTCTGTGGGGCACTCATCAACATTGCCCAAAATCACAAGTTGCTTGATCATCACCCTCTCTTCCATCAATTCTAGGTATTCGTTGAGATGATGTGGATCCAAAATGTTGACCCACAAAATTGCATGTTCAACAAGTTGCTCTTTTGGTGAAATTGTATAGATTTTGATGTAAAATCCAAAAATTAATGACTTTTTTTTCCCAAATCGTGGATTATTTTTCTATTGATATGTTTGTGAAATTTGAGAGAGAGAGAGAGAGAGAGAGAGAGAGAGAGAGAGAGAGAGAGATGTATATGACTGCATATTGGTGAAGGAGGCGATCTATGCTAGCTTGAAAGAGAAAGACAAGGCAGAGAGATTTGTGACGTCATTATGGATGGGGAAGGTTGCAAGAATGTTGTAACAGCTGTGGTCGAGAAGTTGGAGTCGTCGATGAAAGGTCATCCCTACCCTGATAGATCACAATGGTTAAGGGAGGGAAAGGAAGGAAGGATCTCCAACCTTGTTTAATTCAATTTTCTCTTGCAAATAAAAATAACAACAAAGTGTGGTATGATGTGATTCCACAGGATGTTTGTCATAAGCTACTTAGACAATCATGGCAATATTACCGTTGAACTATTTATGATGGATTTGGATACACTTGTTCCTTCGAGAAGGATGGTGTATAGATTACTCTTGCACCATTAAAAATTGATAGTCGCCCCAAGTAGGCAAAGGAAGAAAGCGTTGTGACATCCTTGTCTGTAATAATAAAAGCCTATGAGGAGACACATGTTGCATGTGCACCTGTGGTATCCAAGAGAATGAAGAATCACTTGAATTGCCTTCTTGAAGAATTTAGAAATTTTGTTCCTGATGAAATGCCGACTTGCTTGCAGCACATGCGTAATATTTCAACGCCGCAGAGATCCTCAACAAAGCAGCCAACCCCATAGATCTTGAGGAGAATGAAGAACTCCAGCGCCAAGTAAAAGACACTATGGAGAAAGGCCTGGTAGAAGAAAGTGCCAGTCATGGGGCTCTGCCAGCCAGGAGTGGCCATTGGGCCACGCCGGTCCACATGTTGGGTCGGGCCACCATTGGCTCGGGCCCATTTTTAAAAAAATTAATTTTAATTTTTAATGAAAAATTCAAGAAGAAATTAACTAATTTTTTTAGCAAAATTTAAAAATAATTGAAATCAATTGAGGAGAATTAACAAAGAACGCTCATTCAATTAAACCGAATTGAAATACAAGTATATCTTTAAATATCTTGCAAAGGAAAATTACATGTAATGGTGTCCTAATGGTGTCCCCTAATAATGAATACACACAAATTACACCAAACAACATTTCTAATAAATTCTATATCTTCAATGTCATGTTTCCCACCATGATTTGGATGACATGGTGTCATCATTGTCCTCTTGTTCATATTCGGCACATTCCTCTAAAGTCAATTCTTGCGAAAACCAATCAGGTCTTACTACAACCATTTTTAAGCCTTCTGCAAATAAGTTGCACCTTTTGTCTTCCAACATATGTTGACTAGTATTAAACATGAGCTCGACGGTGTCATAAATGCCAGTGGGGTTAGCAAGTCATGAGCCGCGGTGGAAAGAATAAAAAAATTATTGGCTTTCCTTTTCCACCATTTTTAGAATGTCAATCTTGACTTTATTAGCTTTACTAATGTATTTGGAGTAATCCATTCTCAAGTACATCGCCAATTCATTGGTAGACGAATATGAAGACCTAATGGAAGGTTCTTGAATTTCTTCTTCTTACGAAATAGAGATCATAAAAATTTCTGGCCTTGTGCATCATCATATATTATTCTTGACAACAAGTACCAATGCGCTTAACCATATTTTACTCAAGTAATTTTATGAATATTCTACTGGACTTTTTAAAAAGTTTCCTAAAGAAATGTATTCATAAAACCACTTTAAACTGTTATTTTTGTAATCATTATAAGCACGCGTTTAATTGGAAAGATCGAGTGCTTTTCTTTTCTTTCCATAAGTGGATCATAAGAACATGAATGGACAAAGGCTACTCTCGTACCAACAATCCATTTTCTATTGATGCTAATTGAATAGATGACATGGATCAAATATACATGAATGTGAGATAATCATATGTGAATGTAACAGTTAGATACTTAAGAGACATAAGTGACGTAGGTCAGCCATGGGAAAATTTCATATTAAGGATTAAAAAACTTCTGAATCGAAAATAATGCTTTTAGAATATAAATTTTGATGCCATAACAAAAAAAAAATGGAAGAACTATTGGAGAATGTTTGTTTTTGGATAATGACCAGTTAACTACAAGAATTAAAAGGTGAATAAATCAGTTATAAGGTTTAAGAAACTTTCTAGATTTAATGTCACTACCATACTAGCGATTAAGGTCGAGAGTTAACATGGTGCAAATTACTAAAAAAGACTCAATAGTGCATGAACTACATCCGTGAGCTATTGCTTTCATGTTTGTCAATTAATGAAATAATCATGCTACAGTTTCATGCTTTTGCGCAAGATATTTTGGGAGAAATCCGTACACAACCTTGACCGAAAAATTTATATTTTAGAGGAATCGATCTATAAAGTTCTCTAAATTGACCTTTTAACAGAGCATCTATCTATCCATACGATGGATGGTGAAAATCAACCAATTATGACAGAGACATACCTCAAACAACAATAAGAGCGACTAAATGGAGGACTGGAAATCATCACGCTTACGGACCTCATCTCCGAACCATTTCATACTGGCAACCGTAGTAAAAAACCCCCGTCGCAGCTGAGCATATAACGTGGACAAAGAACAAGCGTACTCACCCTTTCAGATTTCAAATAACCGAGACGAATATCAAGAAATCATGCTTAATAACTCAGTGTAAACCGCATTATCTCATGCGTATTGTGTTGAGGCACGTTCAGATTTAGCCACTAATATGGATTGGCTCCTGTCCTTATCTTTGAGACATAGTATCGATTGCGGGCACAGAGAACACGAAACCAAATCATGGAATCAACACAATTTTTTTTTTCTTTTGCGTCTAAACCGATTTAAGAATTAGCAAGTGAGTGGAGATCGTGAAGAACAATTCTTATTCGTAGTTATTTTTGCGTAGACAATATTAACGCAGCTAAAATCCACTCATTAACGAAAAAATCCCCTCACCTATATAAAGGCGATTCAAGAATTTCTTTCCTAGAACACAAATCCTACTTCTGCATTTTCATCACCATTTCTGTTCATGCCTTTCAGTGAAAGCTGGTGGTTGAATTTTTGGAATAACGTAGCTGGTGGTTTATTGCACTTTTACCAATTTGATCATAAATTTTTCTTATATTTTGTCAATTGAGCTCTAAATCATCTCGCATTTTGCCAATTGAGTCGATTCGAAAAGCGACTGAAAGGCTTTCAGCATCATCAAGCCATAAAACTCAGATTCTTCTCCTTCACGACTCAAACGACTGTCAGAATCTCAAATACGCATTCCAGCTTGCTCATTCTTTGAAAGCGCAGTGGTTGGCTACGAATGGTGATCGGACCAGAGAGTGGAGATCGTGGAAGCGTTGGTGTTGGAAATCGGGCCAGTGAACGAAAAACGAATCAGCTTTGAATACTTCGATCAACCTGACAGGAAAACAGAGCATAACAGAGGAAATCCAATCCAACGCGATCTGCGACAACCTAAAGAGAGCAGACTTCAGCGACGAACATCTGAAAGAATCAAAAGTAAAGCTCGGCGAAGAGGAAATATAGATCCTGAATCGATAGCATCGCTGGAGATGAGCTCCTAAACTGATTGCGTCGGTGGAATCAGAGCTGACCGAGGCAAATTGCTGGTGACACACGTGAGATATCGAGAAATCAATGTCGCCAATTGAATCAAAAAAAAAAAAATAGAAATCAGAGAATGAGAGGGAACACTTAGCTTTTTCTTTGATCCTGTTGGAGCGATCGAATGAGTTTATAAACTTCCATGCCAAGTGAAAACTGGAAGCTCAAAGGCTTCGGGTTGTTGAGGGTCCGGGTAACAAGTTCGACCTAATCGACCGAGTAAACGATTCGAAGCTCAAGCGCGAGAGCATCGCGATTGAAGAGCACGAATGCGGCGAGAAATCTGAATACCGATTCCTCGAAGCTTGAAGATGAGCGATGTAGTTGAAATCGAGAACCGAATTAGAAGGAGATCCAGGCCTTGGGCTGCAAATTATTGAAATTCATTCCAATCTTTTCAAAGGGGCCCATGCCAACTTGAATCAAAATTTGGACTTGAATGATCTGGTCTGGTGGGTTGAGGTATGATGGACTAGACCCAATTGAGCACTTTTTTTTTTTGTCATTTGTTATTTATTCATTTCATTTTTAAAAATATTTTTATAACCCTCCATTTCTTTTTTATACAAAAATGTAATTTGCAGGCAAAAATCAGGTGACGACCTGGACTGATAAAATATATATATATATAGTGAACACAACAATATCGAATCCAACATATTGCGGTCAAGATTGATTCGAAATGTAACCACTACATTTTGCCTCTATCCAAATTAGTATGGAAGAAATCTTGTGTTTTATCGTCTACGTTACACTTTGAACCACGCAAATGAACTCATCTTAGAGGTTTCAAACAAACTGTTATATATATCATGGGAAGAAATAAAAGCCTAACATAGAAGATTGTCTGACGTGGTCAACATCAACAACTTTTTGGCACAGAAATTCAATTTCAAAAATTTCAATTATGCCAATTTATTTCTAAACATTTTGACAATCTGCCGATATAGTCATTTCAGTTAATTCTAGATAGAAATTGTTGATGTGGATTTTAGCTATCCTACGTGATATTGTCAATACTAATATAAACAATTTTTGTAACTTTTCTCAATTTTTAGACTTTATTTTATTTATTTTTCTCTGTTCTCTCTTTTTTTTTAATTGCCGTCGCGAGGATGATGATGGTCCAATGTCCCTCATTGATCACTAGGCAAGGGCAACCCTTGCCCAAGTGGGGCCAACCCTCATTGTCCATTGCTTGTGGTTGGACCAGCCACCTCTAAAAGAAAAGAATTTTTTTAAATAATTAAAAATCATTTACGTTAGCGCCGTCGTTATATCGATGAGATAATTGGTATTGATTGCACCGTCATACCGTCACATTAGTTTTTGATTAATTTGGTCAAAATGATTACATTGGTAAATTATTAAAAGATTTAAGACTAAATTAGCATAATTAAAATTTTTATTACTGAATTGACCATAGGTTTTTGACTTTTGCCACAATTTTCCCTAAAGTCTTATAAATCGACTCTTTTGCATAGCATCTATCTTTTGATACTACCCATTGTGAAAATTAAATAAAAAGACTTTTCCTTTGACTATCAACCTTACGCTATCTAACATCATGACCATCCTAATTATTGCCAACCAAACAAAAAATAAAATTGCTTGATGAAGTGCCACTCTTGAAATACGCCAACGACATTTTAGATAGCATGCACGTATATCAAAACAAACTAATTAACTTTGAAGCTCTACAAAAATAATAGAATATCAGCGCACTTCCCATAAAATTCACTGCATTGAGAGTATCTTCCTTGGACTTGGTCCATTGAATCGCGTGAAACATAACCATTGATTTTGTGGATCCACATGAGTGTCACATGTCAGTCTCAAAAAATCAATGATGGTCATGCATTTAATTTACTAGACATGAATCCAAGCAAGTATTTCCCTTTGCATTGAAAAGGCTGACGACGAGCCTGGCGAGATTTTGGTATAAACATCATGTATCATCACGCACAATCAGCTACACTATATGCCTGCACAATCACGATTAAAGGTTTATCAAGAAATGCAGACGACAGAGGTTGAGCAGTAAAAGTAACTCCTAGCAACTTGGGTAAATCTGAGCACTGGAGGACCAAGGCGTGCCATTTCCTCATACACTTTTAAGCAGTTTTTATTTTTTAATTTTTATGTGAGGGTAATTTTGGAAGTTAAGCAAAAGTCAGACAGAAATGGGGTTTCCCTTATTATATGGACTAGTCCTCGAGCACTCTAGCGATTACTTTCTTATTTCTTCTTTTATAAATTTAGAGGAATGCAATAGTTAAAACCGCAATACAATGAAATAATGGAGGTAAATTGTGTCAACTTAAAAAATTGTCGACACACATGCGTGCAAGCTGAGTTCCATGGTTATTTTTAATGTGAATTTCCTATTTTTAATGATTATCGCATAATTTTTGAGAAACTGCTTATCTACACTGAGAGGTGAAAAAAACTGCAATATCAACTGTTTAGTATAATTATTACACCCATATATGCTTGATGATTGAGAAAAAAGTATATACATTGCCTTTATTTTCTTCATAATTGACCGGCGAAATGCACTTCTTCAAACAAAAAGCACAATTATTAACACTATGTAGGATTTAGACTATTTTCTAAAGTAAAGATAACAATATTGAATCGAACAAATTGCAGTCATGGTTGATTCGATAGAGAGGGACGAACTCTTATTTTTTTCATAGAATCCTTCGTAGCTTCTAAATTTGTTTCCATCCTATTGATGCAGCTAGAAAGCGACAATACGAGAAGAAGCAAAAGGCTAAGGCTCAACAGACGAAGCAAAAGAAGAAGCAAAGATGCAGTTTTCAAAATGCTAAAAAAAGAAGAAGTAAAGGTGCAGTTTCCAAAATGGTAATTGTACATTTATCGATATGCTTTTTCTCTATTCCATATTATAAGAAATACTTCTTATTTGGTAGTAATCTTATGGTTTCTAGAGTTAATATAGTCTCGTTAACCATTTTATCAGCATCTTTTGACGCAAGTACACGATGGAAAATTTTTTATATGGTGGAACTCTTATGTTGCCATGAAAGTACTTTTCTAGTTAAATTAATGACATTGAGTGCTAGTATGATTTATGTAGTGTTATTCTCCTTAGAAATGTGAATCCCAGCATGTCTTTTTGAAGGTGGGGTTGGGCATGACAATGATTTTGATCCATCTGTAAATCAACAAAGTGTATGCTTATTTAAGCATACAAGCTTTGTATCTGACTCTCATGGAGGACAGATGGACTGATCCTCAGTTCAATATTACATGTGCTCATAGGACCTTTGAAGAAACTTGATTGATGGTGGAAATGGATGCAATGATAATAATGCTTCTTGCTTAGATGCAAACCAAGTGCAGGTACTTATGTATATCAGGGAAATTTACTTAAAAAAAGTCCTAAGCCTATTGTATGTATATGTTTCTTGAAGTTTATCGCCTGTATCTGATGCATATGCCATCTATCCAAGCAGTTCTAGCATGCAAGAATTTTCCCATCAATGCACCACAATTGATGCACCATAAACGTGGGGTCAGCTAGCACTCAGTTAAGGCCATCCGACTCGACCTCAGTTTTCCATTTTTTATTTCCAATTCATAAGAAAAACAAAGTCATCCCTGGCATCATCCTTTCTAGCAATGCACTAAAAGGAAAATAAATCAAAATCAAAATGAACAAGTTTACCTTCTCAAATGGTACATAACACGAACTTCACAAATTTACAAAAACAGACAGAAACTTCCTCCCATGGTCTGTGCCTCTCTTGCGATTTGTTAGGCTCAATTGGAGTCTTCCACTAAAGTATTCCCAAGAGTTGGTACCTGTATACTGTGAAGAACTTAAGTCCTCACTAGACTCAACCTCCCAAACACAATAAGAACAACTCTCATCCAGGACAAGTCTGCAAGACACACAACATAAGCCGGTTTCATACCAGCATTACACCGAGGGACAGCAGCAACCCACCCAAAAATTTTTACACGAAATTGGGTGGAAATGGAATGAACTCATCCATCTAGATTGACCAGGGCATCAATATAACAGGAAAAAACTAAAAAAAAAAAAAGAGAGAAAGAATTTCACGAAACTAGTAGTCAAAACATTTAGATCCGTGAATTACACAAAGGATTCAGTTAGGCAAAATCACAAATACCTGGTGGACGTCACAGAGTGGGTTCCTTCATACGAAGGGACAAGCACTGGCGGGAGGAGATAATCTTCCTCACGCAGATATCAATGGCTTTGGCAGCTCTAAACTCTCACTCTATGACTAAGCCATCACCATCCAATTTCAAGGACTGGGCCTGTGGGAGCTCTTGTCAGGTATGCAGCACAGAGCTGGCAATTTCAGGGAAACTGCTTTGTCTTGACATTGTCTCTCATCGGCATTATGCTCAACTAGAAACTTTTTTGGGGGGCAATCACCCGATGGTATAGTGAAATTCATCCATGCGGTACTTCGCTTGTGAGTGATGGTTGAGGGCTTTCCAGAGGAGGGTCTCATGAGTGAGGCCAAACACTAGGAAGTTGCGAGGGGAGGAGCATTTCCTCAGGACGTCCGAGATGGGCTTGAGCTCGGGGTAGGACATGCGGAAAGAGTCGTTGGACTTGGATGCGTAGTGAAGGAGGGTGTTGATGACGGTCGATGGCAGAGGCGCGTTGCTATAGGCGGTCGTGGTGGAGGGAAAGGTGGTGGTGGCAGCGGAGGCGGCGGCGGCTGTGGAATACTCTCTGGTGTAAATGAGGGTGACGACGAAGGCGGTGGTCAAGAAGGAGATGAAGGCGAGGAGCCATAGGCGGTTGGAGCTTCCTTGCTTCTGGATGTAAGGGTGGAGGAGGATGAGTCTTGTGTTGCTGTTGTTGACATTCTTCATTTTGCTGTGTCTCAGTGAGAGAGTGAGAGAGAGAGAGTTACCCTCCTCTGGTAACCTTGCAGATCCTGAACTTAAATGAGGCTGAGACCTCTAAAGGAGTAAAAGGGGACTGTAGGTAAATGGAATTTTAAAGAAACGAATCACTATAATGATAGAAAATATTAGCTAGGCTTATATTATTATCATTGAAACACATTGTATTAATTATAGCGTTCTTTTTTCTTTTGGAATTTTATTTTGTGCACTCGTGTCATGCTACAGTTACAACACTACTTTTATGAACTACGAATGAGTGAAATCTCCTACTAATATATTCATGCAACGATATTTAAATATCCCTTCATCAATCTATGAAAATTGATAATATGCTTTGATCAACGCTATGGTACGGTGTTATTGTCGCTCTTTCTTATCAATGGAAATTAATGAGGCATGAACTTCATTCAAGGCCATGTGAAGTGGACCCATCGTAGGACTCGGAAGATAGGCTAGCGGCGAGGGATTGGTGATGTAGCGACCCAACAACAGATTACAAGCCAAGAGTCTCTGTTGCTTCTTTGCGTGGGCTTCGCTTCTCAAGTAACCTCCCCAATTGCCCTCAAACAATTACTTGTTAATGAATCTAGTTATCTATTTGGATTTTGAGGGAGACACGTCAACTATAACAGGCTCTATCTTGGTAGGAGAAGCATATGCACGACACATTCTTATATCCTATACACAATCACCCTTGATAATTTGAACTTTGATTAGAAATCCTTAAAAATTAATGTGACAACTTCTATATGAGATTATATGTGGCCCAATCGTATTATTTGTGTGTAGCCGTCGATTGAGGTTCTACTTTCTTGCGCCTCTACTAGCTAGTTGACTAAGCAAAAGATAAGTCAAAGAAAGGGTTGAATCCATAACTGGAAAGGTGGCTTCAAAAGGAGTTCCTTCGTTCTAGTTGTAAGAGCTAGGAGTTCCTGGGTTCCCCAAAGAAATGGGCTTTCTAGGCAGTAGAATCCCTTCCAAGTATGGTTAAGTAGTTCATGAATTAGTAGTTCAAGCTAAGGATATTGATTGGTTTGGAGTGGAGGCCGGAGAGTTACCGTTCCTCGTGCTCTCTCCTCACCTGAAGGACGACACGTGTTTTGCTTACAGATGCGATGTAAGAAGTTGCACAACTCCACGTACTCTTCCCCTCTCTCACCAAGCCCACTATCGAGGTTTAAGTAGTACCGACACTAACATACGACACACGATATGCGACACGACATGTGGACATGTCATTTGTTAAAAAATAGAGAATTCCGACATGTTGAGATACGTTGTATATTAAATCTATATTTATATTTGATCATTTATATGATTATTTTAATCTAAATAAATTTGATTCAATTTTATAAATAAATAAATAATAGAAAAAGAGCATATAAAATAAATTTACACTAAAAACATTAATCTACCATTTATCAATATCATTCATTATTTTAATTTGACAAATTTAACTCCATTCCAATAATTTATAAAATTTTGAGGGAAAAAAATAAGCAATCCATATTTTAGACTTGCTGTCAGAGCATGTTGGAAGAGAAGAGAAAAAACAAATTGGAGGGTGAATTATGTATCACAGCAAGTAAGATTTAGAAGAAAAGAGAAGGCAATGTTTTTCTTCTTTCATCTTTCATCCTTTATCATTTTTATTATTATTTATTTATTTTTACATATTTACATTTTGATTTCTCATTTATTGAAAATTCTTAAAATTAACCTTATGCATGTCGGAATCACGTGTCAGAAATCTAAACTCATACATCAAAATTCCTTACTTGAGTGTTGAAAGAGTTGATCATGTATTAGATTTTTTGATACTTGTTGATTAAGTGTCGGAGTGTCCGACATGACACGAAAGTTCCCGAAAAGTATCGGTGCTTCTTAAACCGAGGTGGGTCTCACCCGCCGTCAAGTCTCCCCAGTGGTCAAGTTTGGTCTGCCATCTTTTGCCGCTTGTGAAGCGTCCAAGCCTCAATTTTGCGGACAAACTTCTTTTTTTAATGCATTTCATTTGAGGGTACAGTCGAGAAAAGAATAAATTCTAAAATTGTATGATACTTATTTATTTGTGTTTTCCACATAAATCAAATCATTAAAAAAGAGTAACATGTCATCAAATAAGAATGAGACGTACGCCAAATAATCCTCGGTTGCCCCTCATAATCTTTCTTGGATCGTGCTTGAACCGACGGGGCTGCTCAAGCAATTAGTATGGGCAAAGCATATCCAGGAATGGAAAGTGCTTTGGGTACACCCAACAACAAAGTGTGAGATTTACCCCTTTTGTGGTGCTCCTTCTAACTGCAATCAGAGAGATGCACCGCTTCGTGATTGCGCTCTCGGATACTTGGATGATCTGAAGCTGGAAGATCGTCAGGGCCAATGCGAAAGGAGATCTGCGCCGGAATGTAGTGATGACAAGAAAGATAATTTTTATCCTCATGCGCAACACACGCTTGCCGAAAAATTCTGATTCGTTCATGGTTGAAAACATTTAAGCATGCAGGTCATTTTGCTTGAGCGACTGTTCGTGCAGTGCAATGCTAACATTGCTGACTGTCAGATATGGACGGCTGAGAAGTTTTTGGTTCGACTTTTGGTCGATGATGTACTTTTGAGAGATTTCTATGTCCGGATCGTGGCATCGGACTTGAAGGAGGAGCGTAAGAAAAAGAGGAAACCCATTTCGAATTTCGCAACAGGAGTTGCGGTTGTGTCCTTAGCTTTTCTTGTGGTCTTTAGTGTGTCGCTGGTGATTATTAGGACGAGACGGTCTGCTCATGCGGCAGACGACCATTTGATGCATTTTGAATATCGAGTGCTGAAGAAAGCGACAAAGAACTTCTCTGAGAAAATTGGGGAAGGCGGGTTTAGTTCTGTTTACCAGGGAGTACTGCCAGACTCAAATCCTATAGCAGTGAAAAAACTTTTGAACCAAAACCGTAGTAACAAACAGTTCCTTGCGGAAGTTAGAACTATCGGTACAAAACAGCACTGCAATGTGGTTCGGCTGCGCAGCTTTTGTGCAGAAGAGTCAAAAAGGTTCCCAGTGTATGAGTACCTTGCAAATGGTTCGCTCGCAGCTCATTTGTTTCAGAAGGGTTCCAACACCTCGATTGGAAAACCAGATACTTACAGCATTGCCATTGGGATTGCTGAAGGATTGGAGTACCTCCATGAGAGGTGTCGAGATTGCATTATACACTGCGACATCAAGCCAGAGAATATACTGTTGGACGCAGAACTCGCACCACAGATTGTTGACTTCGGCCTCGCAAAACTCCTAGGATGGGATGTCAGCCGTGTAATTACCACCATGAGGGGAACCAGAGGGTACCTCACACCAGAATGGATTTCAGGGGAGCCATCACGTCAAAAGTCGACGTTTTCAGCTGTGGAAAGCTTCTCTTTGAGATCATATCGGGAAAGAGAAATATTGAGGAGCTGATTAGCAATATGCGCAATTATCTACCACTTCAGGTAGCTAATCCAATCGCCAAAGGAGGAGAAGTCTTGCCACTCGTGGACTGCAGATTGAATGGACTCGTGGCGATGGAAGAAGTGTGCAGAGCATGCAAAGTCGCTTGCTGATGCATTCAAGACAGTGAGCGAGATAGACCAACTATGTCTCAGGTAGTTCAGATTTTGGAGGGGATTATTGTCGTAGAAAAGCCACCAACCCCTAGAATTTTCTTGCAAATTGTAGGAAGCTATGAGAGTGATGCACAAAACAAAGCACTATGTCCTTTCTTTGATAATTTGTGGGCACGATGTAGCCCTAATTCATCATCCTCGAGTCTATAGTTACATCTATGCACCTCTTTGGCAAATGCCATTTGTAATATAAAGACGCAACAGTTAATGTCGCAGATGGAATGACTGGTCTAGAATCTGCATCATGCCTTCCAGACTTTGTAGGTTCCAATCGTATGCTACCATTTCCCCGTCCTCTAGTGGCAGAAGATCTGGTAAAGGTTGTCTATTCAGCTCAGGTGTCTGAGCCTGATGAAGTAAGATGAACTCTATATTAAACATTTATCTGATGCCCTTATTGCATCCCTGAAGAACCCTCGACACTCGACAGTTGGTAGAGGCTCAGGCCAGTAGAGGCAAGAGCCTTCCGAAAGTGGCGTGTGCTGCTGAGCAGCGGCGTGCACACGGTATTCTTTAGTAAAAGGCGAAAGAACAGTTGGCTCTGTGCCTTCCAAATCTTCTTTTCTGTTTTTCTTCTATTATTTGTTTGGATTTGCAACCAATGGAAACGTAAGAGCGGTCAGGTAACACGTCATCACCATTGTGTCCTCTGTCAATGATGACAGGGACTTTGGGTGGTCGCAAGGCCGCGACCACAGCAAAGAGCACCGTCAGATCTAGGCTTGCAACCTCAAATCCGATGCGTAGAGACAGAGAGAGAGAGAGAGAGAGAGAGAGAGAGAGAGAGAGAGAGAGCGTCATGCAGCTCGGACAGAGGCGAGACTACGTCGATTGAGTTGAGCAGGGCCAGCCACGGCGAGTGTTACCGTGGCAATGGGTGATGGGATTGCGAAGAGAGGAGGTGGCCATGGTGATATGTTGGGATTTGTTTCTCAAAACATGAACACGTGTATCAGTAAAATTGAATCAAAATGATTCACACCGGAAGTAAAAACACCTATATACATATCTCCAAAAACATTATTCGTGCATTTTATTAAGAAACACATAGAAATGAAAAGGAGGCTAATCATATTACCCGTGTACTGCATTAAAAAAAATTGATTATGATGTTCTTCAAGTCCAAGCCACAAACGTCTAATATACTCGTAGCGTAAATTATGACATTCTTCAGATCCAGCCCCACAAATATCGGACCTCTAGTTCAAACACACCACTAATCTTGCATCGAACGGTAGAGAGAAATTGAGAAAGCTTACTATTACAATTGTGTTAGCAATTGCTTTCATGTGTATCTTCATGTACCGATATCACAAATTAATTGTCATACTAAAAGTTTTGTTTTTTTGTAATTTTAGCAAACACAAGAACTCATTTCAACACTAAGAAGTGCAGAATGATGTCGCACTATCTAATGGTGAAGAATGTGAAAGAGAAGCTGCTACAGATGAGTCGAAAGGAAATCAAATTGGCAAAGAAATTGTAATAAAACCGAGGCAAGGAATGGTCTATAAAGTACCGACACTCTTCAAGAGCCTTCGTGTCATGTCGGACACTTCGACACGTGTTCGACACTCTCGGCTACTCTTCGACACTTGGTCAACGCGTGTCGGAAAATCCGACACCTGGTCAACTTTTCCGACACTCTCCAACACTCGAGTCGGAATTCCAACATACGAGTTTCTAACACGTGATTCCGATATCGAGATTAATTTTAAAAATTTTCAATAAATGAGATGTCAATATATATATATACGTTTGTGTGTGTGTGTGTGTGTGTGTGAAAATGAAACACAATAATAAAAAAAATAAATGAAGAAAGAAGAAAAACATAATCTTCTCTTCTCTTTTAACTCCCACTTTTCACGATACACAATTCACCCCTTAAGTTTTTTTTCATCTTCCGACAAATCTAACATGTCACGCTCCGATCTTCAGGCACGCGCACATCCCTTACTTTTGGTTGATTTTCAAATGCGATATCCCAGGACTATGTATCGCCGACCCTTTCATTTATATATGCACATGCGGAAGCAATTATAAATCCCCAGACAATAAAACAATGGGATAGAAAAGCAGACCATATTTTTCATACTGAAAATTCACAATCACACCTTTTTACACGCATCTCATAGTATTCTACAATACTATATATACGCAAGTCTGACCTAACATCTATTCACAAGCAGATAAGATCTGACAAGACAGGACGGGATCTCAGTCCTCATCCGGGTTGTACTCGGGGTCATCCTCGGGGTCCTCCTCCACGTACTCCTCTTCGGGTTTCTCATCCGGGATTTCCTCATCAGATTCCTCCTCCTTAGACTCCTCATCCAGGTCCTGAAATGGTTATTCAATAACCACTGAGACAACGTCTCAGCAAGTTCTACTCCCTAAGACCCAATTAGTAAACTAATACACCATCCAGGTTGCCTATGCACTCACAGTTCAGAGGACTTACCTTAACCTCAGATTCCACCTGCATATTAGCACAGATCAAATAGGCATCTAAGCAATCACATCACAGATCGAAGCATCGATCACATCGACCTAGTCGATTACAAGTCAGCAAGACCACTCACGGTCATTTCCATTCAATCAATCAATTCACAACACCATATCAAAGCAATGAATTACATCAAATCACACTCAAATCGAATCATCGATCAATCGACCTAGTCGATTACAAGTCAGTCGGACCAATTCTAGGTCATTCACTCCATCCCACATAACCTCCAATAGTATACTTAGTCACAGAGCTCCATTAATACTCTCGGGCGTCGTTTTTGCCAAGGTGACGTATACTGTCACGCCCCGAACCTCGAGCACGCGCACATCCCACTGCGGTCGATAGAAATGCGACTTCCCAGGACACGTCGCCGACCCATTCTCATTTTATTATGCACATGCGAAAGCGAAACAAATCCCCTGACAACATTTAACTTGGGATAGAAAAGCAGGCAATCAATCACAACCAAACAAGCTTTCTTATAAACACATAGGTTTATATACAACACTAGATTGTTTACAAAATAGACAGGCTCAACAACTAGGGAACTGTCCTATGACCAACTTATCAGACACGTTCGCCGATTCTTCGGTCTCCACCTCCACAAATGTCCATGGCTTCGAGTCCTCCACGACCACCATCTAAGGACCTGAAAATATTTTCCCCAAACCGGGATGAGACTACGTCTCAGCGAGTCCTACCCTCTAAGACCCGATTAGAAAGAAAATACGCCTCAGGGCGCTCGAGCCACACAAATCAGACAGAGGACTTACCTCGCCTCAGTCCCTTCCTGCACGTCAGTACAATTCATATTCAACAATGCTCGCACAAGCTGAAACTACCGACACACCCATCGGTCTATCAATTCAATCAATCCAATTGATATCATACGATCCACACATCTATCAATTCATACCATCTATTAAACCATACCATCTATTCACCCATCAATACAATCACGGCTCACACAAGCTGAAATGGATGCAATGCTCTCACAAGCTGATATAGATGGTAGCTCGCACAAACTGATATATACATAGATGGTAGCTCACACAAGCTGATAGATAGATCGTGCTCGCACAAGCTGATAAAACGATCTTAGCTCACACAAGCTGATAAGGTATACTGCTCTCACAAGCTGTAGCCGTAGTATATATAATAGCTCACCAAAGCTGTAGCTGTAGTATATATATAATTAAATATTTACTCGCCATAACTGTATAATCAATAATAAACCAGAGAACTGGATAAACAATTCATTCAGATCCACGATACAAACTGTCCTACAAACCAATTACGGTGCCAAAAGCCGACACCGGGTATTTTCAAGTTAAATACCAAAACTTCTCCAATTTCACTCAATTCCACATTATTGGAATTATTAACCACAATCATCAATCACTCAATTTTTCAATTTAACAAACAATTAGCACAAACTAACCGCACTGTTGCGATCAGTGCGAAATTCTAACGATTGGCCATCCTAAGATAATTTTCGAAAATATTAAATAATTAAATTTTAATTCCGAAAATTAAATAATTAAATATTATATTATAATAATATAATTTAATAAAATAATATTTATAATTTCGAAATTAATTAATTATAAATAATTAATTATGGCTTAAACTAGATTACACTAATTTAAACATACAATTAGCCCTAATTAATCAACCACTAAACTAATCATACAACTAATCTAATTAACATTCAAATAATCTAATCTAACAACCTAAACATACTTAAACTAATCTAAGCACCCCTTAAGCGTCATTAACTCACTAACCAATGATTAGAGGTTAAACTCACCAGTTTTGCGCGCCGGTGAGTTCACGGCGACCACGGCGCCAAGGCGGTCGATAAACCTCAAGGCAGCGACACCAACGGAGGCCGGGAAGACACCAAAAACGGGCCTCGAAGTCTCCAAGACTTTGCTGTCTTTCTGCTTCTGATCTGGGCTGAACTGCAGAGAAGAAACCAGCAACTTCAACGGCGAAAACGGGCCGATCGGAGCTCCGGCGAGCGGGTGGTTGGCAACCGGTGGCTTCCGGGGGTCAAGGGAACCTTGATGGAGGTTGGGATGGGCAAAGAAAGGGTCGGAAAGGGGCAAAACAGCAAGAAAACGCGAAACAGGTGAAACAGGCGGAACCAGGCGGTTCTAGACGGTCCGGCGGGCCGTTCCTTCGCGCCCAATTTCGGGAGGCTACAGGGCTCCTTTCGGGGCACAGTCAAGTCCTTCTGAACGGTTTGGATGTGCTCTCCGCGACGGTGGGTGGCTCGTTCTCTGATTCAACCGGGAAGTTAACTTTTTACTCGGATCTTTGGCGAAAGGTCGGCTGGAGCAGAAACCGGAACGAGGGGAAAACAGAGGGGGAAAACGGTCGACGGTTTGGACGACGACGGTGGCGCGGCTGCTGCTGGTCTTCCTCTGGTTTTTGCTGAGCTTCCCTCCTTCAACAACAATGGAGAAAGCCTACAAACAAGGGAGAAGAAGGCTGCTGAAGAGGGGGGGCTCTCTTTGGGCTCTTGATAGCTCAACACTTGTCCAAATCTCATTGGCTTTGCCCCCACCATGACATCACATGCCATCAGCCACTCTCTCTCCTCAAGTTTCCTCCACAAGCTTGTTAATAGGTGCAATTTGTCCCTTGGCCCTTGGCATACGAATTTTGAGTATTTGTACATCAAATTCAATCAATTCTCATTCAATTCCATCCAATTGAAGCTCAATTAAATCAACCCATGTGTCCTCAACCTTCTTATGACTTTTCCCCATCAAGTGATCCAACTTGCATCCCAAAGATTCGATTAAAAACGGCCATCTGACAATCTCGAACAAAAATGGCCTTACTTTGCTTTTTTTCGCCAAAAATCTCGGTTTGTAGAAAAATCTTACAGAGATGAGTCGACATTCCTAAAATGAATTGTGACTTGACAGAACTTCCAATTTCTGTAATCGGGTTCAATTTCACGGTTAATTTCAATCGGCGTGACTTTAGCGCGTCCTAATCTACCGGGTGGCTTTTAGGAATTTTCTCGGCAATTGACCTGTGGTTGATTATTTTCAAGCCACAACATAAATCTTCGACACATTAGCGACTCTCGATTGTCGTGAAAATCTTGAGGTTTCAAATACGGACACGGGAAGTACCCAAAACGACAGAAAAATCAGTTTAGTGCTCGGTCGACGAAAATATTGCAATCAGGTGGAATCACCCACGCTCTAATCACATATCTCGTCGAATCAACCTATTACCGATCTCTTGGTCGATTCTCGATGTCGTAATGATCCTTCTTGATTAATACGGTTGAGTAAGCCGATTCATGGTAAGATTCTCAAGCCTATTGCATTTAAATTCCTTAACGGCTTCACCTGATAGACTAGTTATCTCGTGAGTGGCCAACTCAGAGAAGAGAGCTATAGACGCGAAGATGAAATGCCCGACTTATTCAATTGAAACCAGAATTGGAAAATCGGGATGTCACATATACACTAGACAATTGCGTGCGTTCTTTAAGACGCCATTTTCGCCAGTGATATCTTTCATCACCGAACCACGCATGCCTATAACAATGTGTTTAATAGACAATTGCATGCGTTCTTTAAGGCGCCGTTTTCGCCAGTGATGTCCTTAATCACCGAACCACACATGCCTATAACCATGTATTCAATAGACAGTTACGTGCGTTCTTTAAGGCGCCATTTTCGCCAGTGATATCCCAAATCACCGAACCACGTATGCCTATGATGATATATGTACTAGACCGATACGTGCGTTCTTTAAGGCGCCGTTTTCGCCAGTGACGTCCTTAGTCACCGAACCACGTAGGTCCATACACCGTATCTGATTGGTTAAAGCCTAGAGTATTTCCGATTCACTCTCACGATTCTTTCCGCTTTACAACTCATCAAAGCATTATTAATGCTAAATAGCCATACTCGGCCATCTACCAATCAATCATTCAATTCCACTCAATTTCAATCAATTAAGGAATAATTCCTTAAATTGCACAATCAATTTAATTAAGCACAACGTGGAGCTCAAATAAATAAACGACCGCACCACGACAATCGACGAAATTCGGTCATTTGGCCATCAGTTGAATTTTTAGGAAAATAAATAATCAAATAATTAATTTCGAAATTTAAATAAATAAATACAATAAATTCAATTTAGACAATATAAAGTTTCAATTAAAGCGTGAGAATTTCGGTGTCAAAGCAGACAATATTACACAATGATGGAGTAGGTCGTTACAAATTATGCTAAAGCTCAATTAAATAAACGGACTGCGCCACGATCATCAGCATAAAATCTCAGTCACTGGCCAACCCAGTTGAATTTCTGGAAAATAAATAATTAAGTAATTAATTTCGAAAATTAATATTTAATTCCTAAAAATTCCAATACGCTCGAATTGCCTAATTAACACCCGATAAGGGTCGGGAAAAATCCCACGAAGCATCCAATAAATACTATAGGCAATTCTCTATCTAAGTACACTAACCAAACAACTAATATGCAATGCAATTAACTAATAATCGCTAATCAATTCTACTGTAACCACCTAATTACACTTAACTAACACTAATCAACCTTTAAGTGTAATTAGCAAACTAAGAAGGCATTAGTGAGTAAAACTCACTCAAAACGAGGGCATCAACGCGAGGATCGACTTTCCTCAAAGCGGGCCGAGCATCCGGGCTCGGGAAGGCGGCCAAAACAGGCCACGAAGGGGCTGCCATGCCCATTTCTGCACTCTCTGTGCGCTGCTGGTTGGGGGCGAATTCAGGGCTGAGGTGGCGAGGCAAGGGCCGGCGGAGGGCAAGGAGGCTTCGGTAGGTCGAGGTGGCGGCACAAGGTGGCCGAAGGTGGCCAATCCGCGGCCTGAGCTGGTCGAACAGCTCCCCCAGGCGCACGAACAGAGGCCGACGGCTGAGGAGGGTGAGGCGGAGGGCGAGCGCGCGCGGCCGAGGAGCAGCGACGGCGGTGAGAGGCGGCGAACGACGGAGGGCGGTGGTGTCGCGCACAATGCGGGCTGCTTCGGCGCGGCTGGTTGCAACGGCAAGCTGCCGTCTCTGTTTCTGCTGTGCTGCGTTCGAACCGCCGAGAAGGAGAGGAGGAGAGAGAGTGTTCAGCGGATGAGGGAGTACCGAGAGAGAGAGCTAGAGATAAGAGAGAGAAGAAGTTTGAAAAGTCAAAAAGCAAAAAGGAGAAAGGAAGAAGCAAAGTTGAAATTGATAAGGGGGCAATCGGTGGAGGGGAATTCCGCACGAGGGGGAAAAGAAAAGAGAGAGAGAAGGAGAGAGATTTCGGCCAAGAGGGAGAGGAAAAGAAGAAAGAAGAAAAAGGAAAAAGAAAAAGTGTTTAGCCAAAAATGGAAAGGAAATGGGAATTGGGAAGAAAGCTAAGAGAATTTCTTAAAATAGAAAATTCTCATCCCATTTTTTTTTTTTTTAATAAGCTCTATGATTTCCAAAGAAAACTCAAATTAGAGCACTTGGTCCCCAATTGCGCTTCTGCATCCAAATTCCCTCTTAATTCTCTCTCAAAAGACTCTCATAAAATCAATTGATGTTTCACTTATCAAATTGATTATTTTCCTTATCCAAGAATCCCTCATGCTTCTCAATTTCACAATCCCCGGCTTCAACTTAATGAAAATGGCCCTAAACCGACTTTTTCCAAAAAAATCTCGGTTGTCAGAAAAATCTTCTGAGACTGAGTCGACGTTCCTATAATTTATTGTGACATGACAGAACCTCAGAAATCGGACTTAGATTGGCGGTTAATTTCACTCGGACGCGTTTCTTAATGTGACCTAGGCTACCGGGTAGTTTTCAGAACTTTTTAGGACAATTGACCCGTGGTCGATTTTCTTCGAACCACGATGAACCCATTCAACCCATTGGCAACTCTCGATTGTCGTAAAAATCTCGAGGATTCAAATACGGACACAAGGTACCAAAACGATAGTAAAATCAAATTAGTGCCGGTCGATGAGAATTTTCCAATTTAGTGGAGTCACCCACGATCGGTCATTCCTCTTAGTCGAACCGACCTATCTCTGATTTCAAATTGATTTTATACTGTGCCGCAATGATCTCTAAAGATGAGCACGGTCGAAAAGTCGATTCCTAGTTGAATTCTCAAGTCTATTTGCCTTAAAGTCCTTAATAGCTTACCCAGCTAGTCTAGTTATCTTGTGAGTGGCCAACTCAGAGAAAAACACTATAGCCACTCGATGAAATGCCCAATTTATCTAATCGAAATCAGAACCCAAAAATCTGGATGTCACATAACATGCGAGTCCGGAATGTCGATTGATTATTTTTTCTCCAAGTTTAATGAATTATTAGAATAGAGTTAAATTTATCAAATTGAAACAATGAATGACTTTAATAAATAGTGGGTTAATGTTTTTAGTGTAAATTCATTCAAGACTTTTTTAATTATTTATTTATTTGTGAATTTCAATAAAATTAATTTGATTGAAATAATCATAAAAATGATAATTTATTATGTATATATAAATATATATATTTAATATACAACGTATCCCAACGTGTCAGAATTCTCTGGTTTTTTAGAAACGACGTGTCGGCGTGTCGTGTCGTGTCGTGTCACGTGTCGGTGCTACTTAGGGAATGGTACTCGATTCTGTAGAGGAATTCTAAGAGTATTAGAAAAGATAGGCTAAACAAGTGGGATTTGGTGGAGGAGCTCGCAAAATGAAGATGACAGTAAGATCTAATACTTGATTTTTGCATGTTCTCGTTATGGAAAGAGTGTAGATTGGTTAACGTTGTCAAGCCAAGGCCTATGTCAGGAACAGTGTGTAAGCAAAGATTAGTGCTTGTTTATGTCCAGGTGGTAAGTATAGAATATCATCTTTCCATCTTGACCACAATCGTAACTTGAGTCCTGGGAAAGTTCGTGATCAAAGCTGCCCCAAGAAGTTGGATGCTCATGTGAAAAGAAGGCTTGAATTGAAATGATAGAGCTGGTATAAGGATCGGCAAGAATTTTTTTAATCGCCTGTTGTTGAGGCAGGAGGTTATGAAGATCTTAATTTTGGCGAGAAAGAGCGTCGAAATTTCATTGAAAATGCGAGAAAGTTAAGACTTGGAACTGGAGATGGCGAAGCCATTCATAATTATTTTGTTCGGATGCAAAGTAGAAATGATAGTTTTTTCTATGGACGGAGTTGGATGTCAGTTCCAGGACATTCAGCATTACACCTAGCGTCAGCACCAATCCTCCCAAAAATTTATACATGGAATTACGTAAACATGGAATATCCTTATACATCTACTCGGGCAACATAGAACAAATTGAAGGTCACTCAGCTTTCGAACAAACTGCTATATATTAGGAAAAAAAAAAAAAAACTAGACAAAAAAGAGAGAACTAATTTCAAACTCAAATATGGGACGGGCTTGGAGGTGGTCAAGAAATGGAGGGAGGCTCTCTCTGAATCCACCAATCTGATGGGAACGCATCTGTATGATGATTAATCCCCGATTTCAAACTCATTTACCTTCTCTTATCAAAAATAATTTTAACTGTCTGGGAAAGGAAGTGTCGAGACTTGACTAGCTTAATGACAACACCAATCGACCAATCGAGTCGACCTAACCTATGACATCGATTTCTACCCTGTTTTTGTTGGGTATAAGTTAAGGGCATCAGTATTGAAGTATGGCAGTTCTATTATCATTTCCAACATATGCTTCAAGTGGAAAAGAGAACTTGAAATGGGAAACCTGTGCTCTAAAGTCGAGTTCAGCGCATCCTTTCAGAACTTTCTGCATTTCATCCATAAGATACATTGATTGAATAAAATGATTTGTATTCAATGGCACCAATATGTACATTATCCAGCAATAGTAAAGTTACATGGTAGAGTCTGTAATATGAATTGAAGAGTATATATCGAAACTTGGCATTCTTCGCTCTACTCAATAGCAGCATATGCTCATATGCTTTGTGTGTGTGTCTAATAAATTTTATTGCTACCGAAGCCATTATTAACTAGAGAAGACTGAAATTAATCAGAAATTTCTGGGCCCGTTTAATACTCCTCTTATCAGATTATGCTGTTCACTTCAGGCGAGATAATGACTAATACTTCATAATCATCCATACCTCTCTCCGTCTTTTGTTTCAACAGGAATGAAGATGATTGGATCCTGGCATTGTTGAAGAGATAGAGAAAAATGATGGGAGAGATCGGATGTAAACTAGAATAAAGATCCTCGTAATTACAGTTTGGTCAGACAAAATAGCTATTTCACTGGGGAGATTGGTGTGCAACAATGCTGCTTCAGCTGAAGGTCAAAATAACAGTAGTTGATTTTCATTGTAGAAGATTTTAGCTGCTTAAAACTGTTGTTGAAACTTGAGAATAGTACAGACAAGGGAGTACACTTCGAGGTGAAATCGATGTAAGGTAAATTGTTGGTTAAAGGAAGTGGGAGTGAATGGAGTTTCGTGATAACGTGACTCAACCATAAATCGTCATTCTGTCTACTTCTCTTTTCTCCCCTCAAGAAAGATTTTATTAATGGCACAGCAGGTGAGTAACCTGCTACAAGCTCAAGACATTACAGTTCAAAGAAGCCTCTAGTTATGACACAATACTTTGTTTACCTATCCAATTATGTCTACGTTGTAACATAGGAATCAACTAATCTTCCCATGGTGTAGACCTTTGATCTTTGACGCAATTAGATCAACACTTTCTTAAAGATATAGATCATATCAGATTGAGCAAAACTTGCTATTTCAGAATTTTAGGGTATGAAGCACTGGCATCATTAATTGGATTAAGAGAGGTGACAGAGGTCTAAGTGACATTCACAGAGCAACTAGAAAGACGATGGCCATTCAACAAGCATGCACTTAAGTTTGGATTAATGCATTCTGCATCACAATTCATATAGAAAGAGAGTAAGGAATAGTTCCTCAACCATGTCAGTATTAATAGCATGATGCAAAACCCGTATTTCATTGTGATTTTCAATTTTAATTTAAGGAGCAGACATTTTAAAATTTCTAGTAGAGACGAAAAAAAAGAAAACGGAAAAGCAAAATGCATTGGAATCGCTTCCCCTAGAATTAACTCCTCAACAAGTCGTGACCAATTTGACAGGAATGTTTCGCAAGCTAACACTCGTATGATAGTTGGTGCCGGTGGAACCATAGTTAAGACCATCTTATCTTTGTTAAGTTGATCAGCTTTCCTCTCCATCTGTTTCGATTGGACTATCTTCTTCCTTGGTGTCTATTGAATTGTCTTCCTCTGAGACTCTTTCCTTGAGAAGCCAATTTGGGCCTACATGGTAATGTTTTTATATCTCCCGATTTCTGTTCTTTTGTTCCCAGGAACAAAAAAAGAACAGAAATCTGTTTTGTAACGCCAACTTATTTTTATATTCCCCATAATAGGAAAATGGATGAGGAATAGATTTGGAACAGAAATAAGAAACAAAAAAAAGTAACTTCTTGTTCCCGGGAACAATTTCTAGAAATAAGTTTTTTTTTTCTTTTCTATTTTTCTTTTGTTCTTCTTCCTTGTTGCGGCCACCGTCGACCGCCTGCCAACCATCGGCCACCTCTTGTTGCTCGCGGCCACCGTCGGTAGCCAACCGCCGGTGACGGTTGTCACCACCCGTAGCCCACAAGTCGATGACCGCCACCATCCGCCAGCAGCCTGCCGTCGCCAATCGCCGCATGACCGCCGCAAGACCATTGACCGACGCCGCCAACCGCCGCCGCAGGACCGTTGCCCACAGCTCACCGGCCATCGCCCCCTCCCGCAACTGGTGGGCTGTGGGCGGCAATCCTGCGGCAGCAGTCGGCAGCGACGGTCGGTAGCCGTGTGGCGGTCGTGCGGTCATCGTGCGGTGGTTGTGCAGCAGTCATGCGGTGGCAGGCAATGGTTGGCGGTCGTGCGGTGGCGGCGCGGTCGATGGTCCGTGAGTAAAAAGAAAAAATAAATAAATACAAAAATTTATAAATTTTTACCAAACACATTTCTATTCTTTTTATATTCCAAGAATATAAATTTTGTATAATTACCAAATACCTTATTTTACTCAGAAATTGTTCCCGAAGTAAAAATAGAAAAAAACTCTTTCGGAAAAGAAATAGTTCCCCGGAATAAAAACGTTACCATGCGCACCCTTTGTTTCTATTGGATGAGGGCATTGGGGCTCAACCCTCAAATCATCCTCCTGTTGCTGGCATATTAGACGGAACCCACACTTCTTATGCTTTCGTTTGAAACACTAAGGTGAACTTGAAAATGACTCCAGTCATTTTGCAGATACTTCTCTACTTCCCACAGAGCTCTGCGCCGATGATATTCAAGCCACACATGATCGGATTCCAGTGAATAAAAGCATCTTGCATGCCAAATCACCCTTTTGCCATTGACAAAAATTTTGACCTCGCGTGAAACATCGACCACTTTTCCTTCCTCCAGCCCAAGAACCACACAGAGTGCAAGTCCTAAGAATTTGTCATATAGATCCTTGGGAACCTTGAAAGATATAGATCCCTCTTCACAATGGTGAATCCATCCTGGCATCTCTCCTCCAATTAGGAGAATGTCGAGTTTCCCCGTCTTCCGGAGATACTGTCATACAGCATTCAAAATGTGTGTGTGTGTGTGTGTGTGTGTGTGTGTGAGAGAGAGAGAGAGAGAGAGAGTGTGTGTGTGTGTGTGTGACCTCGAGTATTGACACACCAGCCAGATCAAACCCTTTCCGTGATAATCCACAGCATGAAGAGAAGTCAACTTCAGAGAAGTTGAAGAGACTCGAAAAATCTGGGAGTTTTTGTAGAGATATGCAATTATTTGCTCTTATGATCCCAATATTTGATGGAAGCTGAGGAATCTCTTGCAGTTGCTGGCAATAATCCAACAACAACCATTCCAAATTATTGTATTCATTCAAGCACATCGGCATATGAGTGAACTTGTTTTTTGAAAGACGTAGGTCACTCAATTTGAGAAAATTGGAAGAGTTCTCAAGGAACTCTAATTCTGATAGATTGCAACCCTCAAGATCTAGCATGTCTAGATTTGGGAATCCCAAGCCACCATCAAGATCAGTTGGATCCTCCAAGTTCTTTGGTAACATGATAAAATTTGAGCAATCCATAAGACCCAGATTGCCCAGATTTTGCAATTTATAAATGCTCGATGGAAGTCTTATTATGAGATTTTTGCAATTACTTAAATTTATATGCCTTACAAAGATACAATTATCAATGGATGCAGGGAGTTCTTTAATAACCGTTCCTCATAGATGAAGTTCCTCTAGATGTTCTATCTTTACCACAATATCAAAGAACTTCTTGAGTTTAGAGCAACCACCAAGATGAAGTTGGCGAAGAGATCTTGTCTTGAGTGTACTAGGAAAGATATCAAGATTAGAGCACAATTCTAAGGATAAAAATTCTAACTTGTCGAGATATCCGACGGATTGGTGAACCTCCACCAAGCTTCTGCATCCATAAAGATTCAATCTCTTCAGATTTGGAGCCGACGAAACATCACGAACATGAGTCAGGAGCTCGCATAGACTGAAATTGATGTCCTCCAACATTCTAAAATCCTGCAAATACATATCAGTGCAGGCATTAAGTTTTGCAAATATTTATAGTTATTACAATGAAAAGCTAATCATTGCAAGGGCTTACCTTAAATGTGACTCCTAATAGTTTGATATGACTATTAAACATAAAATAGTGACCAATTATTTTATAATAAAAAAAAAAAGAGAGTAAAACTTTGGCTTTTGACACGTTATATGGATGAGGACTATTCTTAAATGCTCGGGCCCCGAAGGACTCGTCCATCATACGCTTCGGCAATAACCTGTGCCACCATGCATGGCTTGAAAAAAATGAGTAGGACTTTGGTTTTGGTCTCCCTAACGAGCTCCGACCAAAGCCCAAAAACATGTATCTTCTTGAATAGATTTTAAATGCGAAAGCCCCACCACAACAAAAATCACTAAGCAAGAAATTATAATAGATAATTTTTTCACCATCATTCGTAACTTTACTGTCGATAAGTAGTGTCTTCTCCACACGTTTTAATCGAACGGGCCAGTTGCCCGTTTCTTTTGGTTTAACATGACCCGCCTAAGAATAAGTCCGACCGGCCAAGATTCTCGCCGATGGATTTTCCTTGTTAAGGCCAATTTTCTATGTTAGGTCAAACAACAAATCCAAGATGAACCTAAAGCGGGCCTCAGGATTTCTGAATGGAAGGCCATGGAATGGCCGAAGTGATTGGGCAAAGAAAGTGGTCATGTTAGATTCTTCCCCTGAATCAACAAAATTAGGCAATCAGTTTCTACCCAACATGAACCCCCAAGTAATTTGGATGGACGATGCAGTAAACATCTGGACCTCAAATGTAGAGCTAATTTAATGTTGAAATGCACGCAGTCATGTAATAGAACCCTCTAAACATAAATTTATTTTCTTTCTACGACAAGTAGTTTTATTATATTTATTTATTTGTAAATGATGTTACATAATTTTTGTGAGTATGAATTTTTTTTATTGATTTTTTACTATTATTTATTTTCCAAATACTTTGATCTCGATCAAAATTTTGATTATATTGTTACTTATTTGAATTTCATACTTTAGGTAAGTTATTTTTTCTTAACTTGGAGGTTATTCAAAGGTATCCTAGGCCCCTAGCTATCAAAATCGTCTGGCCCCTCATTGTAAACACAGTTGATTTATAAAAGTTTCAGTCTTGGAGGTTGTCCCTTATTTATTTTTCCTAAATAACGGTAATAAAAGTTGGTCACGTAATTGAACCCATCACCCAACGGGAGTTTGGGGACGATGCCCGAGTTTATCGGATGCCCGTCGGAGGTCCAGATGCTGAGTCGCGGTTGAGGCCGGACCGAAACTCCTTTATGGAATGCCGTTTGGGCAAGGGTCCTAGATGATGCCATGCCCAATAGGGTAGGATGATGCCTAGTTACGCCGGAAGACCGCTGACACTTAAGTTGGCCGTGGCCCGAGGGGTCATAATAATCGAAACACGTGTGTCGACAGTGTGCGTGAAATTCTTGTGTGTGTTCTTGATTATTATTTATGCACATTATACTATTATTGTTGTGCGAGACGTGCTAATATGCAGGGACGTGCCGAGGCGAGGTGAGTTTGTGTTTGGCGCATGCTTAGGCCGCCTTCGAGGCGAATTCGCGTCCTAATCGAGGTTTAGGGATTTTAACTCATTGAGATTTTATCTCACCCCGTTGTTGTCAAACATTTTTAGGTCCATAGTATGGAGATCCGTCCGGTGCATTTCGGGGTCCCCTGGGATATGGAGGTAGAGACTACTCTCTATCCTATCCCCGGAACCAACTGATTTCGTGAGTTGGTAGTTACAACGGTGTGGGTAGATGAGGGTTTTGTGAATGTGGTGCCCCACCGCTTCAAAGCATGGTTTATTACGGAGCTAAACGGTGGTTGGGAGGGTCCACTACATGGTTTTGATGGGCCGCCCGTCGGAAATGAGGTTGAGCAAGATAGTGACCCCATGGATATCGACATCCCTAATGGTGTCGTAGTGGATCCAGATTCCGAGCTGGAAGGGCCCAGGGAGCCGTGCTCACCTGACGTCGTGCCCGACTTCGTGGTTGGGCCTGGGTATCAGAGCGGATGTAGGAGCTTGTGTAGTTGGAAGTTTACCCCGACCTTGACCCCTTTTTGTTTGTAGGTCATATAGGAGTTCCTTTTTGTAGTAGGCATGTATGTATTAAACTCCTTGGGTTAACCTATTGGTATATAAATCGTAGTTTGTGGAAAATCGTGGTTGTGTTTTACCATCCATATTATTATTGATTGACTGGGTATTTAATTTAATTCCTTTCCGCATGCGTTTAATTGAAAGATAAAAAGAATGGGTCGACGCGTCCTAGGACGTCACATTTTTAATCGACCACCGAGAGATGTTCGCGTACTCGGGGTTCGGAGCGTGACACAACTTGACATTGATAAGCAATTTCAAGATGTTTGCACGAACAAGAAGTTCAGATAATTGGTTGAAAAGGAATAAATGTTAGTTACTCAACTCTGACAAAAAATTGAAGGTTCCATTTCCATAGATAATATTCCTGATGAAATTGAACTTGGAGATGGAAAAAGGTTATGTTGATTACAAAGTGTACTTTAATGATGAGGAATGAGAAATGGAGCGCAAGTGCTACTTTTTTGAATCCTGAATTCAATGATGGGCTTCCTTCTTTATGGGGAGGAGGGGGTGGTTTAAAGGTGGATTCAGTTAGGCAGAATCACAGAAACCTGGTCGACGTAACATGTGGGTTTTACATACGAAAGAGAGATGGGACAAGCACTGGCTGTAGGAGATACTGTTGTTCACTCAGATGTCAATGGCTTTGGAAGCTCTAAACTCTCATTCTATGACTAAGCCATCATTCAAAATTATGCATGATCTTGTCCACCCTTACCTCAGTGGAATTTTGGACCGAACAAAGCAGTCCAAGAGACTCTTCATCACCCTCGCTCTCTGCCTATCAACTATAAATTACTACATTGACTAGATAGATCGGTGCACGACATCGCTGTTTCAACTGTGGGAATTTGTCTTTCCATGTACAAGATTTTAGTTGCTTAAAAAAGTTCATTGTCATGTCTCAACTGTGGGAATTTGTCTTTCCATGTACAAGATTTTAGTTGCTTAAAAAAGTTCATTGTAAATTGAGACACTTCGTAGTGAAAACCGCGTAAAGTACCGTGTCTAAATAATGTCAAAGAAAATGGGAGGCTACGGAGCTTTAAGATAACGTGGTACAAAAATAGGCGAGCGACCTGCTACAAGCTCAAAACCTTTCAGCACAAAGAAGCCTGCAGTTACGACACAAGACTACAGCACCTACCCCCACGCAATCTATTTAGTAACAACAGAGGAATCGACTAGATCACAATATAAAAACTAACAACTTTATAGGTTTGAGAAGAAAAACGAATAGATGCTAATGAATACCTACCAATAGGGTGAGATCAAAAATAAACTTGCCTCCCAAACAAAATATGAACAGTTCTTATCCATAACAATCGATAGGACACAAAAGCAGTACGCCGGTTTTATTGCAGCATTACATTGATGGACAGCAGTGATCCTCTCAGAAAATTTTACACGAAATGGTGTCACAATGGAATATATTTATCCATCTAAATTGACCAGGACATCTCTTATAATAGAAAGGCACTAAAACTAATTTCAGAAAACTAGTAGTCAAACAATTAAATCTGTGAATTATACAATGGATTCAATTAACAAAATCACAAACTCCCAGTCAACGTTACAGAGGGGCTTTTCTTCAAATGAAAGAGAGAAGGGACAAGCACTGGCTGCAGGAGATAATCTTGTTCCCGCAATTGTCACTGGCTTTGGAAGCTCTAAACTCTCGCTCTACGGCTAAGCCATTAGTCAAAGTCATGGATGATTTTGCTCATTCTTAACTAGTGGAATTTTGGACTGAAAAAGCAGTCCAAGGGACTCTGTCACCCTCTCTCTCTGCCTCATGAATCATCAATCACTAGAGAGATTCATGTATGACATCCCTGATTCAGATGAAGTTTATGAATCTATGGGAAGTTGTCTTTCGATGTACAAAACTTTTGATGCTTCAAACTGTTGTTGAAACTTGAGAATTAACATGGACATGATAAGACACTCGAGAATTAACATGGGATAGCAACCAGACTAGTCCAAAAATGAAAACTTGCTGTGAAATCAGTAAATGATATGTAAATGACATGTAACTAAGCCTTCTGTGCAGAACATGACATTTATCAAGGAGATCATGATCCGCTTGACAAGGAAACATGAAAAAAAAAACTTGCCATGAACTTGCTTTTGAGTTTAAATGAAATGAAGCTGGCATAATAATAAAAGTTCATACGTCAAAACCCCAAAATGATCATAAGAAAGAAGTAGTTCCCTTCTAAAGACATGGCAATAATAATAAAAAGGAAGCAGTTCCCTCAGAAGTCGTGACCAAGCTATCCAACAAAACTAGACCAGTTCCTCTATCGGATGTGACATTTGCGAAGGAATTCTATTTCAAGATGTTTCGGCGTTTCTTTAAAGTCTATCCACCCAAGGAAGCTGTCTTTCTTTGAATATTTTGGTTCATCAAAATCTGAAGCTGGATTCACTGATTTATTGTCCTCAAGCACAGCCTTCAAATCATCCTCTAGTCGCCCGCATCTTATCATATATCCCAACTTTTTTAGGGTTCCACCAAATACTCTAAGATTAAGGCTAAATTGTAAATATATCTCGTCAAATTGACCAAAATCAACTCCTCCCTGCAACAATCCCCACAGCACATCTGGTTCGAGATATGGAATCCACATGTGATTTGAATCAAATGAACCGAGAGTTCCTGATAGCACATTCCGCCTTTCACCGTTAATGTGTGGCACAATGTCAAAAGATATTTCCTTTTCTCCATCTTCTACATTGAAAACAACACATAGAGCCAATCCTAGGAACTTGTCATACAAGTTTTGTGAAGCCATGAAAGATATGGTACCGTCTTCAACAAGCACAAACTCCTCTAGCATCTCTCCTCCAGGGACAACATTTTGGTAAGCATCATCAATTAGGGAATAGTGATAGTTCTGTTAAATGAGTAAATAGTTAGAAGAACCCAAGTTTGTAATTAAGTTCGAGTAGAAGAGCTTGATTTGAGCATATTCATTGTAATTGAACCTAAGATAGTGTTCTATAATAATTAGATGGACTGATCCTTGATTACGTTATATTACATATAGGGTGCATAATCACCCTAGATTAATTTGTTTATCTAGCATTTTCAGCTTTTGCATTATAAAAACACACAAAGCACTAAACATAGACTCTGGTGGCTTTCTCTCACCCACACGCAAACACAACCATGCACAAAGAGAGCGGCGAGAAGCCCCGGGGGGGGGGGGGGAGAAGAGGGGAGAGAGGAACCTGGAGTGGGAAGTCAGTCACGTTGGATCCTTCGAGTATTAAATCACTTGAACTATTTTCTTCTCTACTAGTTTTATTATCTAGTAAATCTTCTGTTTCACTTGAACTTTCTTCCACCGTGTTCGTCTGATTATCTTCATGTCGAACCTCATACAGTAAAGCTGGATTGAGCAACTGATTATGTTGAAGAAAAATGTCCAAATTTTTCTCTAATGGCTTACATATTAGTCGAAATCCACATTTTTTCACAATTGCACCCGATACTCTAATGGTTAACATGAAACAATTCCAGCCATTTGGACCAACGGAGACTAGCTTCCACAAAAGCCTTGGTTCGTAACACTTAAGCCACAGATGATCGAAATTTGATAGGGAAACTTTTGTCACATTATCAACCATCATGCCATTGATGGCTGAGGTAATGGTCAATGTGTTAAAACTTTTTCCTCCTTTTGCTTGGACTACGACACATAAAGCTAATCCTAAGAATTTCTCAAACAAGTCATTTGAAGCCATGAAAGAAATATGACCCTCATTATTAGGGAGCAACCATTCTGGCATCTCTCCTCTAGGCATAGTAAGTTGTCGGCAACCATAGAAACCATGAAATACCTGTCATAATGCACACTGTTAGTTTTTTTCCAAATTGGCTCCTAAAAAGAAGAGTTTCAATGAGTTAAGTGGGCAGTCTTATAGTTTAGCCATAATTAGCAATAGCATTACAAAGATTTGTTGTACTTAATTGGTGGAAACGGGATATGTATTGTTGAAGATTTTGTAACTGGATGAGCATATATCATTGAAGTTTTTTATTGGGTGATCCTTGTAATGACACAAAGAACTAGAGTTCTATAGATAGAGAGAATATCATTCGTGTTGCCTTATAGCCACCTCCACTATATATACATATACATAATCACTTTCAAAATGTTTGCTTTTGTTAATTAGCCCATCGATTCAGGATTTTCGGCCTTTCACAATACACAAACACTCGGTGCAGCCAACATGTACACGGTCTCATATCAATCAAAGAGAGAGGGAGAGTCTAACCTTATACTTCAACATATCATCATAGCGGAAAAATGCATGGCGCCCTTCATGACGTGAAGATAAGTCAACATTGTCAAAGTCACATATTTTTGAGGGCCTTTCACTCAGAGATTCGCAGCCAATTGCCCATTGACGTTGAAATTGCCCCGGAATATCGAGGATCTCTTGTATTCTCTGACAATACGAAACAGGCAGATGGGGCAACTTATATTGTTGCTCGCAAGTAGGTAGGTTAGTTAAATTGTTTCCTGCCAAAAACAATTGATTTAAAGAGGGAAAACAGGATGGATCCTCCAGGAATTCTACTTCCAATAAATTGCATCCACTAAGGCTTAGCAACCACAACTTAGGAAATCCAATTTTCATACGGGGATCATTCGAATCCCCCTCCCACTTTGGAAATTTGGCTAGTTTTGAGCAGCCACGAAGCCATAGGAATTTAAGATTTTGCAACTTGTAAATGCTAGACGGAAGGATTGCCAATTTCTTGCAATTACATAAATGTATTTCCCCCAAAGAGATAAGATTTTCTATGGATTCAGGAAGTCCCTTAATTGAAGTTCCTTGTAAATGAAGTCCTTGCAAGGCTTTCATTTGATCCGAAAAATCAGGCAATCTTTGCAACTTTGAGCAATCTTTAAGATTGAGAAGTTGAAGATTCTTGGACTGGAGCACATCAGGGAGATGGTGAAGTTTTGAGCACCCACCTAAATTCAAAAATTGTAACTTGTTGTGATATGAAACTGATTGGTGGGCACGCTCCAAGTTTTTACATTCACAGAGATCCAATATCTCGAGATTTGGAGTACAATCGAGGTCCGGCATACAAACCAACACTTGGCATCCACTGAAGTTAATGAACTTTAGTTTTATGAAGTCCTGCAAGAACAAAGAAACCAACTTGGATAGACATTCCAGATGAAAATATATATATATATATGAGATAAGTATTTGTTTCAAAATTTGGCTCTAATAACAAGTATTTCTATCTGTCCAGAGGCAAATAAATGGTTCTTATAGTTTTCCTAAACAAATTACATAGGGACGATTCTGTTATCCCATCGTATAAAATTGGAACACTGTTTCGTGCTGGTAAAATTTGAAAGACATTGTTAATTGTCAAATTCCATTGCCAATACTTTTAAGTTACCACAGTTTTAAATTACAAACTATCTCATTACGTAGCTTACCAATAAGTTAATGTCACTGACTTTCATAGAAAATTAGTATGATGCCAGTGCATCGCATGGATAAGACTATATTTACTATGTTAAATGTTGATATCGACATGACTTTTTCTAAAGAGAGATAAAACATGTGCAGAAAATTATAACAAAATTAATATACACATCAATGAAATTCTTTCTAGAGCTTATATGGAATTAGCATATTTATCTTCTGATTAATAGAGAGGGTTAATATCATTAAAGACCCCAAACTAGTCCCCCATGACACATTTAGGACTAATTTCCGCCTCACAAAAATCTCAAACTGGTACCCCCCGCCCAAATTGACCCTCCATTACTACAATGCACGTATGCCAACACACGTGGTAGATGGTTGCAAGATGGATTTGATGTAGATAATGACAGATTCGACACAAAAAATTTACGTGTGATGATATTAAATCCAAACATAAAATAGTATTGGAAAAACTAAGACAGGCTGTAGTTAGGATTAACTACCAAATCCAAGATGGACTGAAAGTGGGCCTCGGGATCACTGACTGGAAGGCCATGGAATGGCCGAACTGATTGGGCCAAGAAAGTGGTCATTGTAGACTCATCCCCTAAATCAATAAAATTGGGCAGTCAGTTTCTACCCAACATAAACCCCACAAGGAGTTTGGATGGATGATCCACTAACCATCCGGGGCCTTACGATAATTTCTTAAATATGATTTCAATTATTTATTTGTAAAATATGAGCCAAATATGAATTTGATCTTTTCATTTATCATTGTTAAATGTAAGTCAAATATGAGAGGGGTTAGATTCTTTTCAGACCTCATCATAAACAATCAAATTTAAGCATATAAGATTATACATATTTTCAAGTAGAATCTATATATACATAAAAAATTATTTTTAAACATTTATTACCAAAATTGCATTATTCGATTAGAGAATTATCCAATAGAATATAAAGTAATATCAATTATTCCAAAAATAGAATTATCCAATAGAATATAAAGTAATATCAATTATTACCAAAATATGTGCAACAATTAGACATGCAGAATAGAGATTTGCTCATGAATGCCTTCATGTACTTTAAATTAAAATTTTCAATTACTCTAACTATTACCAACGTTTATTTTTAAACTTGTCAACTTGTTAAAGTTATTAACTCATATAGGAAACTACCAACTTTGATTTTGGTGGTTTACCAACTTTTCACGAGTTAAATTACCATCATTAATTGGTTAAAGTTTTTTTATTAACTCTTATAGGAAATTACTGACTTTTATTTGAGTTGCTACCATTTTTTATTGTTTTGAAATTATCAAATATTTTAATAATCTATCAATGTTTATTTGCCAGCTTACCAACTTGTTTAAGTTACAATCTCTTTTAGAAAATTACCAAATGTTAGATGAGTCCACTTACTAACATTGCGGTAAGTACACTATCAGTGCCAAAACTTATGTACGACGCTCATTTTGGTGTCAAAACTTTATTTTGGATCACTTAAGTGCCAAAACTTTTGAAAAACGATCATTTCAGTGCCAACGCCGATCTGGTTGGCCAGAAATCCGACGTGGCACTTTTTTATTAATTTTTGAAGCCGATGTGGCTTGCAAGAGAGTACAGTTAGCATTTAAACAACAAAACGATGCCATTTGGTGTCTCTCCCCCAATTCAAAACCCTAAATCCCCAAATTGAGAGAGAGAGAGAGAGAGAGAAGGCATGGCATGGGCTTCCCATCGTCTTCTTCCTCGAAAAAGCACCAGCCAGCAGCAACACCAGCAGCACACTAGCACCAGCACCAGCACAACTCCGCCTCCCGTTCGTCCGACATTGTTGACAAGTCCAAGCTCTTGTCCTCCTCCTCCTCTCCTCCTCCTTCTCCTTCCCCCTTCAAAAGGACGCACTTTAACTGCTCCCTGAGCAGAGCCCAATCCGCCATCTCCATCTGCACCCTCCTTGTTTCCCTCGCTCTCCTCGTTTTCGCTCTCTCCACCTTCGACCTCCCTTTTTCCTCCTCCTCCTCCGCCCTTGCCTCCTATTCTTCCCGTCGCTTCTTGCCCGAGAACAACCTCAACCTCTCCTCGCTCGCCTAGTCGAGCAACTACGACGGAGGCTGAGTGATGGTGGCGAGCAACTACGACGGAGGCCAAGCGACGGTGGCCGAGTGACGGCGAGCGACAACGGCCGAGCGAGCTAGGTCGGCGTTGGGCGAGGATCGGACAAAAAATCCCTAATTTCAATCCTCAAATAAAAAAAATAAAAAATAAAAATAAAAATAAAAATAAAAAAAAATCCCCAAATGAGTTGTGCAGCGTCGTTTTTGTGAGGCCATCCACTTAGAACGGCAAAATGACGTCGTTTTCTTAAGGAGGATGGAAAACAACGTCGTTTAAAAGCCATGTTGATTTTTTTTTTTTTTTTAAATATAAAAGACACGTAATCATTTTGGCCAGAATCTATTGCCAGTGGCATCAAAGTGATCGTTTTTCCTCCGATTTGGCCCTTAAGTGATCCAAAATAAAGTGTTGACACCAAAGTGAGCGCCGTACGAAAGTTTTGAAACTAATAGTGTACTTACCCCTACCAACATTTATTAGATTGTTTTTGGAGTTAAAGTTGTCCCTATATTTCATAGATATTTATTTGTTGCAATTACCAAAGTATTAAAGTTAGTAACTCTTATACTAAATTTCAAATGGCTTTTAAAATTATCAACTAAACCAGTAATTTACCAATATTTATTTGCATAGCTAATTATAATCTCTTATATGAAACTGTCAACTGATATTTGAGTTATTTAACAACGTATATTTAATTGTTTTGGAAGTTTCAATAATATAACAATGTTTGTGGCAACTTACCAACTAGCAAAGGTACTAATACCCGACATTATCAACTCTTATTTGCATTAGTTACTAGTGTCTATTTCATAACCATCCACTATTTTAATAGTTTACTTATTTTTTAGAGCTTACTAACATATTAACGTTGTTATTCTTATAGAATAACAAATTCTTTTGAAATTGGCTAATACCATTACACTAATTTACTATCATTTATTTGTGAAATTTAAGTTACACACTCTTATTTGAGTCACTTACCAACTTTTATTTGATAGTTTCAAAGTATCAACTATTCGGTTAATATGCCCACATTTGTTTGGGGAGCTTTTCTAGCACGTTTAAGTTACAATCAATTAAAAATTAGTAAATGGACTCAAATAAACATTGGCATTTTTTTTCTTCTGTAAGAGTTCGTAATTTTAACATGATGAAAACATCGACAAATAAATATTGCTAATTTTTTTTTAAAATAAGTGATTTCTAAACAATTAGATAAACGTTAGTAACTCAATCAAATTAGAGTTAATAACTAAAACAAAATAGTAACTTAACTTATGAAGAGTGGGTATATCACTCAAATTAATATTGGTAACTTGCTATAATAGTAACTTTAATATGATGCTAATTTTAGCAGTTAAATATTGGTAATTTCTTGAACCAATCGGTAATATTTATAAAGTCAAATAATAGTTGATACATAGATTCAATTACGAGTTGGCAATTTTCTTTAAAATTAGTAACTTTAATACGTTGGAAGCTACGAAAGTAATATTGATTATTTACAAAAATATTTGGTAATTGAAAATAATCAAATAATTGTCGGTACTTTCACGAAACTTTGGGTAACTTCTAGCACGTTTATAGACTAAATGTTTCTTGATTCCGCGATAAAACTATCGGCAACTTACTAATTACCCGCCAAATAAGTTGCTGATCAAAATTTAGTTATCGGTGATTCTGAAATTTACCTATGCTCTTAAGAAATTACTAGCACCAAACAGTGTTGAGTTTTTACGCACGAAACTCTAGAAATCTACGGTACATAGCGATGCAACTACTTCTTAAGAATTGGGAGTAAGTAATCAAAACTGAATGATGACTTTTCTCTTAAGGTTCTTTTTTGTACTTAATTATGAATAACGCATTTATATTTTTTGTAATTTTCGAACACGAGATGGATAACAACCTCTTGGGTTTAGCATGAAATCAAAGCCTTAGTCAAGCTCAGTCACATTGATAAAATTGTTAACTCTCTATGAATTAGTTAAATCTTATTTTGACATTCTAATATTTTATCTTGTACACCACTTGAAACTTAACAAGTAAATTAGATTTATCTATTACCATCCATAGAGTAATGAGTACGTGGCTTCTCGATTCTCTCATGGGAGGGGCCTTTAAAGATATTGGGACTATTACATATATCAAAAGCTACAAATCAAATAAAAAGTCTTCTTGTATAGCTTAAGCACATTCTACGTTCAAACATTAAATTGCATACGAAGAAGTATTTGTTTCAATTTTCAGTTCAAAGTCATGATGGTTTGAGCTCACTGTTGTTTTTTTTAGTTTATGTACGGAAAACTACTACTTTTCATTCCTGCACTTTCACAACCTTTTTAATCAAGTACTTATACTTTTAGTTTTTCTAGTCAATTCCTTTTACTTACATAAATTTTCTAATCAAAACTTTCCCGTACCAAATCTAGCCAAACCTAGCTGATGTAGCCATTAGACTGATTCCACAATATAACGTAGATTAAACATCGCACATGCGATAGCAGTCATAACATTAGCTTCGACAGAAGCTAGTCAAACAGGTTATGACTTTGACACCCAAAAAAAATAAAAAAAAGCAGGTTGTGGCAACTACCACCATTCACTATTTACAAAGGGTGACCATCGACATCCCCCGACGACAATGTCAGTTGGATTTGACCAAATTCGATGCTAATGAAACTTGATTAAACAATGTGTAAATAAATGACTCGGTTAGAAAAATTAAAGCCACATGGACGTGATTAGGAAAGTAGTTAAAGTACAAGAATAAAAAATGAAATCTTTGCTATATATGTATTTCAAGTATGATCAAGTTGTTAGTTATAAGGTAGACTATTTACAAACGGAAGATTTTAGCCGCATTGGTTCTATGTACTAGATTGCTAGCCTACATTTGATGCTTTGATATGTATAAGGAATATAATAAATGTATATGTTTTCCTAGGAAAATAACAAATATTATTTGATTTAACACATACAGAAATAAGTCATGAAAAAAGGAATGCGCACCTTAAATTTCGGCAGTTCCTTGATCTTGCTGTTTGGCATATCAAGTCTAACTAATCTCTTTCGACCATAGCCAAATTCTGGAATCAAGGCACAATTATGCAATTCCAAACACCCTAATTGACTAGGGAGATGGACGGGACCTTGGAAAGAATTACCTACGTTATGCAGGATGAGCAACCTCAACTTTCTCATGTTTGTGAAAGCATTAGGACAAATGTATGTCTCTTCAAACTCTGGTAGCTTCAAAACTATGGCTTTTATTGCATCTGTTCCCTGTATATTTATTCGAATACACTTAGGTTACTTTGTAACTATAGTACAAAGTCAATGATAAGAATAGAATTTGAATTCTTATACACTAAAAGTCTTACCGCATCTCCTAATAGAACATCGAGAACATCATCATAAAGCCATAACCTACTGCGCATCATCACAACATTCTTGTTTAACAATTTCCATACCCATCCATTTTATCAAGTCATGAATTTGTAAGGTCCCGTCCTCTTCACTAATCAGGGAGCGCTCAATGAGAATTTCAATCCCAATAGTCGTGGCAAAATCACAACTATCAAGAACTTCCTTAATGTATTTTGTCTTCTGCCCCTTGAAGAAACAGGCAATGTCGAGAAAAATCTCCTTTACATAGTCCTCCAATCCATCATAACTTACCTTTAGCACATCGTTGATTTCTTTGTGAGGACTTTTGGCTAGTTTTTCCAGGGTACTCTCCCATTGATGTTCTCCTCTACCGCACAAGAAAGAACCCAACACCTCAAGTGCCAAAGGAAGGCCTTTGGCATAATGTAAAACACTATCAACAAGATTGCTCCTTATTTCTATTTTTTGACTTCTTAGAAAAGCATGCTTTCTAAAAAGTTCAAGATCTTCACCACACTCGAGAGCTGTAACTTTGTACAACTTATCGGAATGTACTCCATGAGAAGTTAGCAGATGCTTGTTTCTTGTTGTGATAATTATCCTACTTCCTTTACCAAACCACTCGCAATCTCCAGCTAAAGCATTTAACTGGTGTTCATCATCCACATCATCAAGAATAATGAGAACTTTCTTATTGGAAATTATATCTTGAATCAATTGACTTCCTTCATCAACACTGAAGACTATTAATTCTTTTCGCACTACTTGCGATAGCAATTTTTTCTGCAAATGAACCAAATCAGTGAAACTTTTGGAATTTTCACTAACACGGTCCAAGAAACTAGAACCTTGAAACTCTCTAAAAATAGCATTATAAATGGCTTTAGCAAGGGTTGTCTTGCCTACGCCTCCTTGTCCCCATAATCCTACCATAAGAATATCATCCTTGGATTGTAGATTTAGGATTGTTTGAAGCTCTTGTACTCGGGAATCTATCCCAACTGGATGCTTGGCTACTTTTAATGGCGTTCGATCTAGTTGAGTTGAGATTTTCTGTACAATATCTTGTATAAGCCCTGCTTCATATCTGACAAGGGTAAATTCATAGAAAGTAGTTTTAGAGTAATCCAAAAAAAGGAATAAGTATTCAAAGAGAATCGCCGAATAAGAAGCTAGTCCGCAATATATATGGAGATGAAGGTCCAAATATGTTCAATTAGCATCTCACCTGAGTCTAAGCAGAACTAAAACAATATTCTTCATGTTATTTTAAATGTTGTATGTTAATCTGTTTTGCATTTATCAATAATTCAAGTTAATTATTGGATATATTAAATCATTGATAGGCATTGTTTTCATCTCTTTACAAAGTTCATTGAAATTGTCTTGTCTTTCTTTAATTGTCCAAATGCCAACCCATTTATCTGGTAAAAATTCTTTGCGAAGCAATATCTGTGATAAAAATAGCCGACGTGAAGTCTAAATTAGCATTTCCAATAAGGTAAATCCTCATTAAAATCAAGTACTTTATCCTTTGAGACAATTGTAGGCTCACTTCTGAAAGTGGAATAATAAAGAGCCGTCTTTGGCTGTTTGGACAAGCACGGCCTACTGTTGGTTCCAGTAGAAATCTGTCATATTATTACCTTTTTGCTCTTTACCGCTTCAAGTATATACAAAAAATGCCATTAGGCCTGTATTTTCTTTAAAGAAAAAAATCCTAGCTTTTCATTCTTTCTAAGAAAATTAAATAAACATTTCTAATAAACAAAACAGGTTGATAGAATACCAGATTTATCTTCTCCTATGTATAATGGCTTACACAATGTAAACGACTAAGTAGAAACAAGGAAGAAATGCTCTTGCAAGAGAGGTATTTTTATTGGTCAATGAAAGGCATGATGTAATGGAAACAGAGACTAATTAAAAAGAAGCCAGAAGCACGAGATTCAAATCAAGTCCTTCAAGTCCAAAAAATGTAGCAAGGAAAGGTAATGCCATTCATTTTAGGTCCAGTAAAAAGAGCAGCTAACCTTAATGGTAATGATACTAGTAAGTTAGCCCAACATCTTCGGCAATCTTTAGGGTTGGCTGAAGAATCTCCGATACTATTGAGATGGAATATTTATTGAGCTTTTAACAGAGAAATGGACTTTATATAAGCCCGATTATCCACATAGAACAAACCATAGTTTGTTTAATGAATAATTCATTAAGGCCTGTTGTTAGTTCTTGGTGCTCTTCTTAATCTTGATACTGGAAAACATGTGTTTGAAAGGATAGATAAATGGGTCACAGCCATTGGTATGATGACAAATGCAGGAGGATATAGTCCAACACTATGTATGAAGTATGTGAAGCCACTCTTGTCGGTAACGCTCAGAAGTTTAGGAAATTCTTATTATCTCAAACAGATTTAAGGTATAAACTAGACAAGAGCTTATTGTAAAGGGACTATAAGCCATCGTAACAGATGTCTTGCATAGAGAATTCTGTGGTGTATTGCTTTCTATGGAAATAGTAGAGAGAGTAGCCTTTAAATGCTCTAATGAAATTATAGACTTTTGATATGTGCTATTTTGACGCTGTGAATTTCAACAATCTCAAAGACTTTCTTTGACAGACTTCCGGAGCCATGGCTAGAGGTCACAAAGAAGGCTTACGACTTGCTCCTTTGAGAAAAAAGAGGTAGTAGAAGGTCCGGGTGGGTGAATCCAAGCAAAAAAGTATACGATGAGGAGAGTGAGTACTGACCCCTAAACGAAGGAAGCAACTAAATAGTTTCCTTATTTACACAAGAGTTGTTGCTCTCACATTGAATATGTGCTGGGTAGAAATGGCTGTAACATCCATCGAGAAGCCAAAAGTGCAAGACACTTTCCTAAGGGATCGAAAACAAGAAAGTTGATTTGATATGAAAGTGTACCAGGGGAAAACTAAGGCCTTATAAATCTGAAAAGTCATCCAGACTTACAAAGAATTGAGGCCTTTAAAAGGAAACACAGAGGTTCTAACCTCGTTGTCCTCAGGGTAAACCCTGTTAAGTAGTTGTAACTTTTGTTCGATTTTGTGGATTGAAAGCCCACAAGCCTCATAATTGTCAATAAGTGTATCAACAGAAAGATAATATTTGTGTAGTATTTATCGAAGATGTCACTCTTCATGAGTAACCTGCTTAAAAACCTATAGATGAACAGGAACTAGAAAATTTTGACTTTGAGGTTTAATGTCTCTACGAAGTTTTCTCAGAATCTGAGACTGACGAACAACATTCAACATAGTGTAGTGAACAATTATCAGCGACGAACGCATGTGATGATATAGTGCCCTTGAAGTCAACATCTTAGGTATTAGAAGAAACTTTCCGATAAGATTATCTGTCGGGATCAACTTTGGAGCAGAAATAGCTCGAAGTAGATGTTAGTGCTGTTTATTGATTATTAAGATTTAACTTTAAGTAGCCAGTAGATTTCTCACAATCGACGTCAATGGCATAGGTGTCGTATAGGGAACATCAAACCTTAGATGTACCTATGCTAAATCTCCAAAAAATTAGAGAGACAAGAGAAAGAACAAGAGGCACATGTCGTTATATACATATATAGGGTTAATCAGAATAGATAAGTCCCACTATTTTATCTTCCTGTCGCCAATTTTGTGATTGCAACTGTATTGGATCAAAGATGTACCGGTTTTAGAGACTAATTGATATCAGGAATACTAGCCAAGCTAGCACATGGGCTAGTCTGCTTCCAAGCCCATTCAAATTTTTTGATGGCTCTAAATGATATTTGTTTGGGGAATTCATGAACATTGAGGATTGATTCTTTAAACATGGATAGGATGAATCCGCAAGTCAAATGTTTGGTGTATCACACTGGGATGATTTATAGATTCATTAATACCACAAATCCCAAAGGACGGAAATTAGATAGCAAATTTGTTTGAAGAGGTTCACACGATTACATACAATTTTGTAGGTAAAAAATTAATCTCCTAGAATTACAAGGAAAAGTGTTAAAAAAAGCCATAAACCTTTTATATTTGTGCCAATTTAATCCTAAATCTTTTTTTTTTTTTGTGTCAATTTAGTCCTAAACCTTTTTACTATGTGCGAATTCAGTCTTTTCCGGCTAATTGTGACCGTATTTTGCTAATTAGATGCCGATCGGCTGATGTGGCACAATCGGTGCTGACATGGACAATTTTTTATAATATTTTTGAATTTTTTCTTTTTCTTTTTTCTTTTTTTCCTTCTCCCCTCCTTCCTCCAGCCAGCTGCTGGACCTTGGCGACCGTCCAAAGGTGACAGCCGGTGAGGGCCGTGAGGGCGGCCTTGCGTTGGGTGGCGAGGCTTGCCCATGCCTCGCCGCCCAAGCCACGAGGGTGGTCTCGTGCTAGACTAGCGAGGCTCGCCCTCACCAGCTATCACCTTGACGAGCGGCTGGAGGAAGCAGGAGGAGAAGGAAAAAATAAAAAATAAAAAGGAAAAAATAAAAATAAAAGAAAAAAAAAAAAATAAAAAGAAAAGAAAAAAATTCGAAAATATTAAAATATTATTAAAATTGTCCACGTTAGTGCCAATTGTGCCACGTCAACTAGCCGGCGCCCAGTCAGCAAAATCCGGCTACAATTAGCCAAAAAAGGACTGAATTGGCACTCAGTAAAAAGATTTAGGACTAAATTGGCACTAAAAATGTTTATGACTAAATTGGCACAAATGAAAAAAGGTTTAGGACTTTTTTAACACTTTTCCCTAGAATTACATGGCCTAGGAGTTCGATTGTGGTGGAACCTATTGGAGCATCTAGAGAGATTAGTGCGTCTTAGGTCCAATAGAGGGGAGCAAAAATAACCTTATGTTTGGAACACTGTCTACACCCTCTTCGCTAGGAAATTAAGGACTTTTGAACCTTTTACTATAACACAGGATACAGTACAACAGGTCAATCGGGAAGAGGTTGCATCTCAAAGATCTGTAAACTTAAGAACTTTAGAAGAAGGATCATAGGATACAAACAAATTAATATGCCTGTATATGAAGAAGAGGATACATAGTCAAGAGAGAACAATGCTGCAATGGTAATGCACTCCGAAGGAGAAAAGATCCGCATCCCAAGACACACATGAAGTTTTCCGAGCTTTAGGAATACAGCAGGGCAATGGTCCATAGCCATGGACAAAATTTGGGAAATGATCGAACCCTCCCAAATGGCACATCAAGGAAGCTGGGTTAAGCACTTACGTGGTTGTGATGTTTAAATTTCCTGGGTGTTATCCATATTCATTAGAGATGAATGGTGGAGACCATTAACAAAGCCTATTGCTTGAGAATGGCAGGTGGGAATCAATGTTTATTTTTAGACGGATCTTTCCTTTCCCGACACTAGATGAGGATGTCATTCTTGGTAATGCATTCTTAATGGGACAAAACGAAAATTGGTCTTTTGTGCAAGACAGCACCACGATTACTATAGCAGGTGTGACTCTTCAATATCCTTGATTAAGACACAAATTTGAGGTTTATCCTGTGAAACAATCAGAGTTTTGTGGATACTGTCCATGTGACCAAGCATTTAAAGTGTGAGCTCAGCGTGGCAAATAATGGGAGCATAAGCTATTTGGATGCGAAAAATCTTCATTTCCAAATGATACCTCCTAGTATCAAAATTTGTTCTGCCTAGAACAAGGAAAAATTCGGAGTATCCAACTGCCAAGAACGAAATGGAATAAGTTCCTGCTAAAACTGAAAAGTAACTTTCGTGACGATCCACAATGAGGCTTTTTTCTTTTTTTCTTTTTTTGTGTGTGTAAAATGTAAGTCAAACTGTGGAGTCTTAATGGTGTAAAAGCCAGACTAGAGCTAAAAGATCCAATTACCATCATTTGTGCAAAAACTGTGAGATGGTAGAGGTTTTTGAAAACAAATTCCTGATCTGTTCTCGAAAGGTTTTATTAGAGATGGTTTTAGTCCGCATTCTAGCCCAACCTTCTTGGTCATTAACCATGCAGAGCAGGTACGAGGAATAGCGTGAATTGTTACAGACTATCTTCAGCTTAGCAAACCAACAAAGATAATGACTATAAGATAGCTGCAGCAGGAGATCTCATTGACAGAATGCCCTACGCAATTTTCAGCGGGAAATGGATGATGCCTTCAAGTATCTACACAAGTTTTGTGCTGTGTATATACACGATGTAGTGGTCTTTAGCAAAAGCGAAGAGATGCAAATGAATCACTTATAACCACTGACAAATATCTTTAAGAAAGAAGACATGATCCTATGTAAAAGAAGGTCAATTGAATAAAGGAAAAAATTAATTGCTTGCGTATGGGGCTAGTATTGCAAACCTAAATTTGCGAGATATAATAAACTTTCCTGACAAAGTAGAAGGTAAAAAGTCCAGAGGTACTGTAGATCTGCTAACTAGGCCAGACAATTTTAAAATATCTTAGTAGGCTACCCAAGAAAGCTCCAAGTAATACATCTCGATTTTGGGATGATGAAGACACTCAAGCAGTAGGTTAAAGAAAAGGTAAAGCATCTGCCACCATATTATCACCTTCTGATGCATCGAATGAATACTAGGGAGAAGTACCAAAAACTAAATGAAGAAAATCAGTAAGACTTCTATCAATATTGGTCTGCCACATTTAAATGGTCTGAACTCGATTATTTGACACATGAAAAGGATGTACTTGCCATGAAAAATCGTATAAAAATTTTTTTACATATTCCTTACCCCAAAAAGGTTTGTAATGAGAACCAACTCTGAATATGTCGAAAGATTCTTGTATCTGAATCTGAAAGAAGCTCAGCAAACTAGGCTTCTCATTTTACAAGAATGGTATAGTTATTACAACTTTGACATAGAATATATTCCTCCAGATAAAAAATCTTAGCTGCTTCTCTCTCTCTCTCTCTCTCTCGTAAATTGTCTTGCTGTGCAGATAAATCCTCCAGCAGAAAGAAAAAATTTTCGGGTACGCAAGCAAGAGGGGCATCCAAGGAAGAAGTGCTCTAAGAGACAGAAGGAGAATGAGAGCAAAAGCTATGCTTCTATTAGAACGAAAGCAAATATTAGTTGGCCATGCAAAAGACAGAGTTATTTTTTCTCATTTTAGAATCATAGAGGAATGGAAAAAAGCCTTAATATCATCCGTTCAATGAATGTGGTGAAAGAATACTGTGAGAGACTTGCCAAGAGAATGAACTGGTTGGTTGAAAAGACAGTCGAGGTTCACAAGCCTCTTTTGATTAAGTCCCAAAAGAATTAAAGAAGGTATCCTTGAAGATTAAAATCAGGTAGAAGATGATATGTTTGGCAAACAAACGCACACACCAAGTATAATCTGATTCAGAAATGGTTTGTGTTTTTTAGGTGAACTATCTGGCATATATGGCTTCAATAAAGTTATGGGAGCAAGATCTTGACAATGAAGCTCTTGGAAAGTTTGTACCAGATGGCTATAAAATAATCACGAGGAATATATTCCTGAGAATCATAATCCTATTCCTGAAGATTTCGACATTGAATCTGGTGATAAAAACCTCGAAAATAAAAAATTTGAATATGTTAAGTTTGATATCTACATATTGATTCCATCAATCACGGCCTTCATGGGAAGGGTACTAAAAATTTTATGCAGAGTTGCTAGTTAGACTTGAGAAAGAGATTTCCAGCAACTTCAATGGTTCATAAAAGATCCTGCTTCACACATAAAGATTCTAGAAGTTGAGTTAAAATTTTACAAAAAAATCGGAGAAGAGTTCCTTGAATAATGGAAAGTTACGGTGCGTATTCTCTAAAGCTCTACTACCTGGAGATTTGACGTTAATAAAGAAATATAATAGGCTCAAAAAGACACTTTTCTTTAGAGGAACTCTCTGCTCTAAATCCTTATCTCCATTGGGAAGGACAAGGATGACTAAGCTAGAAACTTCACACAAGCGTAGCAGAAACTGGACTCCCGCTTGTCCAAGCAGGGTTTGCAGACTCGACAAACATTGACAGAGGCTATCTACACCTTGTTAGTAAAGTTAAACCGTTGGTACTACATGCTTGAAGCTGCTTAGGATATGGTCCTAGATTTTCTACAGTGATTGTTACCAGCACGATGAATGGATGAAAGGAAATAGATCATGTCTAACAGATCTGGGAAATTCAACAACTTGCAGAACCAAACAAAACCAAGAGAAACATAAAAATGCGGTGAGACATAATTTTTATCACTAAAGCCACTGAAATCGAATTCTTTAAAGCCGTCCTAGAGCATGCAATAGGCAACAAACAAAAGTATTATCTGCGAGGTGATGGAAGAATTTTCATCATCATTCTCAAGGGTTATATGAGCTTTAAATAAAAAGAAGTCCGAGAGAGAAAATGAGAGAAAGTAATCGATCTGCCCCCTAAGTTTCTGGCTTAGAGGACAGAGCTTATATTTCAGGGCTGATGTTTTTGAAGTCTGGACGATCTCCCAAACCCAAGATCAGCGACTTGAAGAGAAAAGGGAACGAAATAATCACGCCCAATTTAAAAGAAAAGACCCAGGGCCAGCCTTCAGATGAGTGATTACTACGTCAGCACTCAGCAGTACAAGACGTCAAAAACTAATTTTCTCAGAAGAAGAGAAAATGCATGGATTAGAAAGGATAATCCCCATGGGTTAGACGGGGTATAATGTCTTATCGTAGGCAGCTCACTTTTGTTATTGTCCGCTTGTAAATGTTGAAGTGAGCTGGCAACATCCCACAGGCACCAGCTTTTGTATGTATATAGCTGATCCCTCTTCAGTTGAAAGGGGAGGCGAAATCAGTAGAGAAAGCTTTCTCTACAATTCTTACTCTCTAAGTGATTTTAGTCTAGGTCTGCGTCCGTGAGAGAGTGATAGCTCAAAACCTCAACAAGAAGTAGAGGCATGCCAGCAGTACAAAAGACCCTCCAACTAACAGTAACGGGGTTGGAACATGGGAGCGCAAACTTCTCGCCCGAATTGGAAAGCCGAAGTCCACGAAAATATACTTCTATAGATTTTTAAGTTAATCTTTTTCTTAAGAGGATATAGTCTGTTATCTAGAACTACAGAATCCTTAAAATTGGTCTAAACATGAGGATGCAACTCGCATGAGTCTTTCATGAGTGATAGCCTAATCCAGATTACCAAGTGTAAGCTAATACCATGTGAAGTTAGATCAAGTTATGAAATGATATGTATTTCCCATTAAGAGTAGCTTATCTATGGTTTAGACATATTATTTACGTAATTATATACAAACTAATACCATGGTTTATAATGACAATAACTTGCATTGTCTGTGTCATTAATGACTTATAATTCTCATACTTTAAACCAAATGGATATTGTTTGATCATGAATAACATTTGATAATATATGCTAGTTAAAATGTTTATTTCAAGATATTTTATTTTTGTGTTATTTTTTTGAATTTCAAATTATTAGAATTTAAACTTTCAAATTAAGTCGATAACTTTGCCATCATGATTTTTTGTAAACAAACATATATTTATTAAAAATGCATTTCAAGATAAAGGACAAATCACTAAAATGAAAATTGACCGAATACGGGTTGTATGACACAATCATGCCATGTGGCAATGATAGAGCAATGTTACCTCCCACGTTGGTGAGCATAGAAGGAAACTTTCTCTTAAACCCGGCTTAAACTATATCCAATAGACATAGGATATAGATTAGTACACGTGGTTTTAATGTATTATGACAGTTTTTGATATTGAAGAAACTTATTATATTTGAATATTGTGCACCTTTTCTTCTAGCCAATGTCTCAATTAGTGAATTCAAAGTTTCAAGTTTTTTGAATTTTCTTTTGTAGTTTCTAGAATTTTTTGTTAAATTTTACTTGAAAAATAAGAAAATGCCTAGGCTCAAAACTCAAACCCAAATTTCCCCCACCCCTCTCTTTCCACTCCCCTCCGCATTTGCCACTGCCCTGTGGCCGCCCTCATCTGTTCCCCCCGCTGCCATGTCCCCGCCACCATCGCCTGTCCAAGCGCAGTTGGTGCGCCCTCTTTCCGTGTTCTTGTCCCTCTGTCACGGAAGACAGGAGAGTCTCAGGCGACCACTGCCCGAGGCTAGCGACCGTTGATCTGGGCTTGAAGCTCCAGATCCGGGGTCGCGACCCTAGATTCGTAGCCTAAGGCCCCTAGACACAGAGACACAGAGACGGGCTGAGGTGATGCGGCTGGGGTGGCGTTGGGACGTGAGCAATCGGACGGCGGCGTGTCGAGAATCGGCAGAGGGTCGGAGAGGACGAACGGCTCGCCCATGGTACTCTGTTTCGTGTTTTGTGCAAGGGTTATCTGTGCTGTGTGTCTAATGCGAGAGAGAGAGAAAGACGAGGCAAATTAGAGAGAGAGCCGGGATAGATTACGCCGAACTTTAGAGGATCCCAAACCTTAAAGAAGATCAAATATCAAAAGAATTACACTATTTGAAGCAGTAGAAGTGTTTTCACGTACCCGTCCATAAAATGCCATCTAGACAAGCTCCCAACGTCAAGAAGAGCTTTCTTCCATCGCTTTACTTTCTCTGAATCCTTCCCAAACTTGACCTCATGGTTGGCCATAGCTTCTGCATAACCCTGTCTCTGCCCTCTCACTTCTCTAGGTTCCACTTTGTAAAACACCGGAAAGACCATGAGGCCTCTTTGCTCCTTGCACTCCATGATTTTCACCACCTCCTCCAAACACCAAGGTGATGAGGCATAGTCCTTGGAGAAAACAACGATCGCAATTTGCGATTCCTCGATTGCCTCCATGAGTGCGGGTGATATTAGCTCTCCCTTCTTTAGATCTTCACTATCCATGTAAGTGTTTATTCCACTTTGAACAAGAGCTGTGTAGAGATGACCGAGGAAATAGTTGCGGACGTCTGTGCCTCTAAAATTCAGAAAGACATCATAGCTCCTTCTGCGCTTGGAAGAAGAAGAAGAAGAAGCCATTAGAATCAGGAAACAGAAATGGTTAGCAATGAGTTGCCTAAGATTTGGTACTCTCTGAGTGGCGGTCTGTTCACCATTTGATCTTCTCTATATATGTTGATTCTCAGGTGCATGACTTCCTTTCGATGTGGGTCAACAAAGAATATTTTAATAAAAGTGCTCAAGGATGAGCCGACGCTTTAGCATAGGAGTGCTCTTCACGCACATGAAGTGTTGACAATATGCACATTGAACTTTTCTTCGTGGAAGATCACATTTGTCACATTCGTTAGATGTGTCTTCGCCACATGCCTTTGGTTAATGTTGGATTTATTGCTAAATTAATTGTTAATAAATTTGACTATTCAAGATAGAACAAATTTCTATAACCATAATAACAAACTATCCTAATTAAAGGCCAATTTTCTGATTGATTTATTTAACTACAGGGAAATGGCTTCTATTTATTCAGTCCTTCATTTTTCTTTTTCTTATATTGATAATAAAGTGTTGATCTCGTTAAAAAGATAGTTCGCTATGGCTATATGGTAAATTTGTGAGTGATGATTGATGCACCTCTAGATTAATCAATCAGATTATAAAATGAAAAAGGTGATATGAGATCTGTGGTGGCACCATGTGTTCTAATCTTTGTTGGATGTGAATTGAAAGTGGTCCATGAATTTCATTGAAGTATGTGTTACTCTAGATAGATTGCAAAAGCAACTTGGATTTTTAATCTGGAATGACCTTTACACTCCAACTATATAATGAAAAACCTTATGTCCTGTGACTCGAAGTCTATCCACAAGATAGGCCATATATTACTTATTCTCAAGGATTATATCAAATTGAACAAAAAATGCATCTTCGGATACATGTTGGAAGTTATGATATTAAAAAAAAAAAAAAAAAAGGAGGAGGAGGAGGAGGAGGCTATTAGGTTCAAGCTCCAAAATTAGTGAGGACATAAAATTAGAAGTTCAAGTTGCAAATAAAAACTTCAATTGCTAGAGCATGAAAGTGGTTCCATCATTACACAAGGCAGAAAAATTAGAGACAATGTGAGTGTGGGAGGTGTAACTCTTCAGCCTATGATTGTCAAATTACACCGATTTCTCATGGGGAAAGAAGAAAGGAAATTATTTTGCGATTGTGTAATAGACACTAAAATACATCCATGTTATCTCTCACCATATTTAGGCACCAGAAATTCTCAATCAACAAAATGATGAAAGATATCAAAACAAAAATTATCAATTAAACAAAGTAAGCAGAACCTACATGGTCACAATTTGTCCACTTGCACGTGCTTAAAAAGTCTTAGTCCTGAAGAACTTATTTCGCAAGCCACACTAGTAACCACCTTCCAGCCCACATTCCTTCATTTTGGTCTTGACATCTCCAAAGTGAAAAATTGCTTTTCTTTCAATCATTGATTTATTTCTAAAATTTGGTTTTGACATCTCCCATGTTCCTTCGTGGATCTAAAAGCCAAGCGATTCAATCAAACATAATGTTGGCATACATAGTTCTAGTTCCAAGATCACATCCAATGTGCCCGTTCCAGTTGCACTTACTTTTTCTCCGAGATCCCCACCATCAACTTTAGCCCTACGTTTCGGTAGCCAAAGGTCTACAATATTCCATTGTAATCAATAACTTAATGTTGCAAGTTTGATTTTATTTTATTTTATTTTATTTTATTTTATTTACGACAGTTTACAAAGGTTTGCAATACTTTATGATAACTAAGAACATGACACTGTAAAACGTCATTAAATATGACTTCAACTGGGTTAGACGTCCATTTGCTAGTGCGTAAAGTTTTGTAATTTTCCCACAAAAAAACAAAAAGTCTTGTAAATTTCACTTCCATTTTAAAGCGGGCAGAACGTCAAACCTTATGGACAACTGATTGCAACCGACTTAAATTCAATGGCTGAAGTTGATTAGATATAACTATTGAACGGTCTCTGTAAATAGAGTTGGCACCCATTTGGACCGGACCACTATAAATTGTTATGCGTTCCTCTATTGCTACTCCTTTTTATTTATATGTATATAACATATTTAATAAATTGCTTGACTTATATTTGTGCGTTAATACTTCATTCTATGGAGTATATTTTATATTTAGGCAAAAAATTCTCATGTTTATTTGAATTTTTAGAGCTAAATATCATGGCAACACATGTTGATAAATTAAGAGAGTTGGTGATACATCTTCATCACAATACATAATTAAACAATAGTATGATCAACAAATGTTAGAGGAATCTAATACATTCACGCTCCAAATGCAGAGAGGCACATGCATCCTTTTGCCATTTTCCCCACATTTCATAAAGCGATAGTTGTCAGGCAATTTTTAAGCTATTTTAATGGATAAGGATTACCCTTTCCTTTCATAGCTTGGGCATGAAAATAGATCAAGCTTTTTGTTAAGTTGAAAATAATGCGATTTGTTCTAATGTATAAATTCAAAGAAATGAGAAATTCTGTAGAAGAACACTTTTAAATAATTAATTCGTTCGTTAATAGCTTATTTTCTATTACTTCGGAGCAAAGGATCTTTTGCTCGGGAAGTGTCTTTTCATTAGATGCTTTTTTAAAATTCACTTGGTTAGTGGTGTTATTTCCAATCAATTCGAAGTGCAAGTCACTTTCAAAAGAATTGGAAACTTCATACGAAAGTTTATAGGAAGGATCATCTAGGTGTGAAAGAATACATCTCATTCAAAGCATTTAATTCAAAAAAGAATTTCCGCGTTTGGACCTTAAGGAAGAATGACACTTCAAAAGTGTAAAGCTTTCCCTTAAAGTTGAATGTTCCATGTGTATTCACGATATCTTCCCTCTTTTTCTATCTTTTTTGCTTAGTCAAAAGAACAAGCGAGTATTTGCTCATCACTTTCGTGCTAGCTTCACTCAACGCGACTTCGCTCTGAATGGAAAAGATTATCAAATTGATTTTGATGGGCAGGTGGCCCCCACCACTTTGTTCCTTCTAAATGCGCATATCTAGAGTGAATCCAAGCCTTGAGTCCGGTGGTTCATTTCCTTTACATTTTTTAATCTTTTAATCTTTTTTCTTTTGCTGTTAATAGAAACAGGTTGATAGTTACTATTTGATAAATAAAAAATATCTAAATAAGGACATGGAGTAAAGTTATTTTATATAAAAAAAAATGGCCTAAAATGAATATTATTTTAAATAATGACTTAAAGTGGCTAAATTAATCTCACATAAAAGCCTAAACTCCGGCTAAATGTTTGTCCGCCAACATGCATGTATTTTTCCACTTGCCAAAATAAGGGTACTTTTGTCCAAGAAAAATTTGAGTAAAAAATTACAAGCCATTAAAAAAGAAAAAACAAACACTTCTTCCTTCATTTCTTCACATGTTCTTCCTCTTCTTCCGGTCTTTGTTTCATTTGATAAAAGAAAACAAAGCTCGAGCAAGACCCACCTCTCGTTAGTCAAATACTCACATATTACACGAGGGCCTAGATTCTCCATCATCTTTTCCCAAGTATGCAATTTACTTCGATCTCCACTTACGTTTAATTAAGGTCAATTTTATTCAGATTGTTGCTGCCAATCTTTCATTCACCAAAGAGAGAGTAATTGCATTTTGTTGAAGCAACATGTTGACAAGGTATAGGCATGTAGTGGAATATCACATCAATAGGAGTGACGACAACGGTAGGAGAAATTTTTTGTTCTTTAAGTATTGTTTTTCCTTGTTTTGTTAGATTTGTTGATGCATTATGTCTCCTTTCGTACAAATTAATGCACATCAGTTGCATCCACTGCATATTTTTAAATTGGATTGGTTGCCGTCATGGTCCTACATGTTGCTAGTGGTCTCTATTTTGCAAATTTGTTAATGCTTTCATTTTGTTTTTTTTTTTCCTAGCGTATGTTTTGTCATTGATGACCAAAACTCGTTAGCATGGCATGTAATTAAAGCGTTGGTTTTTTTTTTTTTTTAAAGGTTTTGAGTTATAGCACATTGACCACGCCAAGGATAAAATCCTTCACCTTAGCAGCAAAAATTGTTGGTTTTTGATGATGTTCTTGCACCGGAGGCCTCATAAACATAATGATTGAGCTTATTGACCATACCAACGATGAGCTCCCTCACCATAGTAATGGCACTTTTGAGTCCAGACAAGAGTCTGAATGCAGATTACTAGCACATAAAACATTTTAAGTCCTTAATGCTCACTTTTTTATGACAGATAGTATCCAAAAAAATTGAATCAATGGAAGAGGAAGAGGGTATATAATCACTTGTGTGACTAGTTTTCTTTCATAGCTCAGGCATGAAAAAATATCAAGCTTTTTGCTCAGTTGAAAGTAATGCGGTTGTTTTTGATGTACAAATTCAAAGAAATGAGAAATTTTTCTAGAAGACCTTTAAAAGATTAATTGGCATGCTTATTTTAGCTTTACTTTGAAGTGAAGGATCTTTCGTTTGAATATGGCCTTTTTCATTAGATGCTTTTTGGGAATTCATTGGCTCGGTGATATTTTTCCCCATCAAATCAAAGTGCAAGTCATTTTTAAAAGCATTGGATACTTCATATAAGAGTTCATAAGAAAGATTTCATCTAGGTGTGAAAGAACATATTTCATTCATATTATTTAGTCCAAAAGAGGAATAGCTCATCACTTTCGCGCCAACTTCCCTCCACGCAACTTCACTCCACGCCTCCCGCAACTTCTGGAAAGAAAAATGATAAAGTTGATTTTGATGGGCTGGTGGCCCCTACCACCTTGCTCCTTCTACATGCTCATATCTATAGGCAATCCAAGGCTTGAGTCGACTAGCTGATTTCCATTGCATTTCCATTACAAAAATGCCCCTTTTCTTACTGCTAGAAATATCGTATGCTCGTCAACCACCAACGTTTGACCGACCAATGAGGTCGAGTCTTTATTTGACGTTGATTTAATCTCTTCAGGCCTTTATTGAAATAATTTTCACTCTAGGCCCTCTTTTAAAAATATAACATCACTTTATATTCTTATTTGGAGATTTTCTTTATTATTTTTTAAAGATGCCCCATAATTTCAACTAAGATGGCTTAAAAAGCTGCAACAAGCTATGATTTCGATCAAACACCTTTGACGAGCTTTCTGAAACAAGCCCCAGTGTTAGTGTAGCTTCTTCGGTCACAACATAATCAACTCTTCCTATTTCATTTTCAGGACTCAAATAAAAATTTGCCATATCATTAAAGAAATATTCCACACAAGAGTCAAGTGACACTTGCCCCTCAGCGTTAAACCAAACCATTTGGGAAGGTGATGGTCATTGCACTTCAAAGCATTTTCACAACTATCCACAAGAGTTATGACCTAGATCTATGTTGACCATAATTTAATTTTGATTATTATGAAAATCACTCAAATATTTTATTTATTATTTGGACTTATATTTGCTGCATTCAAGTATATTTTGAAGGATTTTGGAAAGTGTAAAAATGATCGGTCCTACTGAAAAACACAAGGCTAAGTACCTGGGCAAAGTAATGTCTAGACATCCGGCCAGCTAGATATCCAGAGGTTAACCTCCAGATAGCTCCTGTAGTTTTGAATTTGGGTTTGTCCATCCCATCCAGGGAGTGTCCGAGTCATTTTTAGCCGAATGTTCAGAAGTCCTAATGGTCGAATTTTTAGTTGTTTGAAGTGTTAATAAAGTCTATTTTGAGTTTTTCCTTTCTGAAAATAGGATAACTCACTGTATTGGGTAATTATGTACACCGTTATAGGTTGGATGAGTACAACACTCACTCAAATATGTTATGATTATTTGAAATTATATCCGTTGTATTTGAGTATTTTTTTGAATAATTTTAAAGGGCTAAAAGAGACCGTCCCTGCCTTGAAAAATGGGGCTGAGTACCCAATGGGCCGGATACCTAGCCAACTTACCTCCGCACTCCACACTCCCATAGTTTTGAATCTGGATTTGTCTACCCAATCCAACAAGTGTCTAGGCCATTTTCAGCCTGACAGTTGGACACCCAGAAGTCTCAATGGAAGAATTTCTAGCCATTTGATGGATGTGATAGTAATGGCTAGTTTGGTTCCTTTCTTATTTCTCTAAAAATAGGGTAGCTCATTGTCTTGGGTAATTGTGTATGCTACTAGTACAAGCAATATCCCTCTAGTATACACTTTGCAGTCAAATATATAAGAGATGAATGTTGTGTTTCTTTAGAAAAGAGTGCACCCTATATATAAAGGAGTATTGGCTCCATTGTTAATCAACTTTTGTATAAAGCTTCAAGTGTAGTAGATTGGGCCTAACTTTCAAACGGTCTCAGAGAGTGGAGTACACACTGGTTTGGGCCGAATCACAATATATCTTGCCAAACTTATATTTTTGTGTAAAATACTATATATTGTATTGCATATCCTACGCAGCTGGGCCAAAAGTTAATACATCCCATCAATGATATTCTCATTTCCAATAATTCTATATCTTTCTAAATCATTAGCTTCGTCAAAAAATTCATCAAATGAATCACATGACTTACTTGTTGAGCCATTTTTAAGGCATTGAGCATACATTTTCATATGATCTTTCACATACTCGATTATGATATTCTCATCACCTGGATAAGGGTGAAAAAAATAATATTGAAGAAATATGATATGGGGATGTATCAGAAAGACGTTGACCCAAACTGAAGTGCACCGAGATAGTCGAAACTCAAATAATTAGAGAGCGATCGAGAGCTCCAACCTCTTTAATGTTCTTCAAAAGAAGATGCACCATGTCTGTCCACTTTGCTTGAAGTTCTCCTAATTTGTGGGCAACCACTTAATCCATGATGTTTTGCCTGGATGCCCTTCAGATTACTTCAACTGCTCACCAACTTACTTGCAAGATGACTTCTTGCATTGTATGTTTTTCACTGGTCGTCTTTTGAAACTATCTTGATTTTAATATTTTATTTTTCAGTTCGATTGTTCTGCGAAAAATGAATGATTTAAATAATATTTTGTTAAAAATAATTACTTGTATCATTTATAAAAATAAATGAGCAAAACATAATTTTTATCATCCACGAAAATATCTAGACATAGATTATTATCAATAATGACAACTTTATGAGACAAAATCGATCATTTTCAAAAAAGATTTTCCAAATCATCTTGAAAATGATTCAAAATCATCTTGACCAAAATTGACTTTTTCACGGCGATCTTAATTTGGAATATGCAAGCCACATATGATTAGAATTCGCTTGATCATATGGTGTCTAGGGAGCAATCCCTCCCCTTCTTGCCATTAATGTGTGGTAGGATCTAGACTGTGGCAACCTCTTTTCCTCTTTCTAGTTGGAACACAGAAAGCTTATTCTAGGAACTTGTCATCCAAGCGATGTGAAGTCATAAGCGACCCCTCAGGTATCTCTCCTGTAGGAAAAAAGGTGGAGCCTTTTCCTCAGCAACAATCTTCCCGCAATGTTGTGATAAGTGCCAATGAACTACAGATCTAACAAAGGGACAAAACTACAAGTCCATTCGAATGTTATGTGAACTACTTATGTACATAAAATATATTTTCTTGTGCTATTTTCTGGCAAACAAAACACTAAAGAAAAACCTCGAAGCCAAAGTCATGTTCTTCTTGAGGTTTTAGATTCCCATTATGGGTGATGCTATGATGTCATTAGCTTAAAACGGATGAAATCCATGCCCTTCTTACTGGCTATTGCTGGATCATTGAAGAAATCATTGCAGTTGTATAGTTGCTAACTACATAAATATATTTGGTTATCCGGCATTTCAGAATATTTACTACTTGTGAATGTTGCCAACTCTAGCTATACTGGTAGGTATTTTATAATATTACAATCATTAGCCATACCCACTAATTACTAATTCAATCAAAGTTACGACTTTTGTAAAATAATAATTACTAACTACTTGGAGAAATTATTAGTTACTGAAAGGTTTGATCTTACTTTTAAACGTGGAAAGTAAATATTGACTCTTCAAATTTACTAGGTTTTAATGGATTGAAAGTTTATCTTTCCCTAAAGAGAAATTAAAAATAAAACCAAGAAATTACTAGCTATTGTGAAAGGTACATAATTCTTTTTTTCTGTATAAATGTCATCAATTGAATGAAAAGTCACTATTTCGTATTATTATACATTTTCCTGTCGAAGGTTACTAATTACCGATGAGATGGAAATATACCACTTACTAATATTTTAAAAACTAATTATTTGACCAAAAAAGTAACCATACTTGTAGAAAAATCACTACTTTTAAAGATAAAGAGGGGAGCGAACCTCTATGGGCCTGTGCATGATAATCTTCCTATGTTGGTTGAATCTTAAAAGGGCCATTTTTGCCGCATCTAACTAATCCTCTTTCATTCCAAGTAGCCAAAAAGGATATTGTTGCTGACCACTGCTGATGCTACCATTTTTTTCGTTAGCATTAGCAATAATCTTCCTCCGCTTGCATACGTCTCTGTTTATTCTCCTCTTCTTCCTCTTTAGATACCCTCTTTCGTTATCATCGCACCCCATCTCCGCGACGATTCCGACTGAGGAGAGAGCGATCCAATCTTTCTCTGGCCAGCACTAGCAAAAAGTATGCTCACTTACTTTTCCGATATAGAGATTTACTCTTATTGCGCAAAGAAGTTACTTAGTGCAACTACTTTGTATATTGACACTTACTATTTCAATATTATAAGTTACTAGCAGAAGGAGGAGTTTATGATTATTGCTCAATGTCTTGAAAAATTACCGATAAAATGAGATGTTACTTATTACTAATGGAAGCATAAGAAGTAACTAGTAGGATAAGAAAAGTTGCTATAACTACTTTTGGTATTTCAGTATCAACTTAATTAGATGAAAGCTTACTCAGCAAGTAGAGAAGTTAGGTGATAATAATAGCAAATAATTGTGCACTTCAAGCTTTCATGATCACGATTATACAACCTCATTTATCATTTCACATGAATCATAATTCGAAGTGAAAAAATCTATTGCTCAATGCAATTGTGTCATACATGCCTCTTGAACCATTTGCTTCGGGCTTCACTTGGATTCGAGCCATCAAATCCGGTTGTTGCTTTGACAAATCAAACTCAATTTGGGTCGAATTTTGGATAGATCAGATCAAATGTCCGACAATGTGACTTGCTTTTTTAACGAGCCCGATGCCATCAAATCACATATATCTCTCAAACCAATCATTGGGCCGATTGGACCTAGATTTGATTCGACTTTCAGTCAAATTTGGGCTCTAAAATCAGGCGGTTGCTTCGTTTCTTTGACAAAAATTGAACTCATTAGCATCGAGTTATGGACCAACCGAGGGAATTGTCCGACGATGCCGAGCCACTGTTCTTAACGACCGCGACGCTCACACAGCAATCGGCAACGTCAAAACTCTTCTTGGGGAGCAGTGTCAATACTGCGAACACAGTAGTAGCCCGTAAAAGGATTGTAGTCGTGCTATTGTCCGCAAACCTTTTCCCTTTCTTTTTTTCGTCTCTCTTTAAACTGAAATGCATTTTGTTCTTTGTGCGTATACTGTCTGTATTTCTCGTACGTAACATTTACGGAAAAGTTGAGCACATACACTTATGAGATACACTTTTCATGTGCACATTTTTTTCATATTAATTACTAATTTTCATGCATGTTCTACACACGTGAGCGATTATTTTATTCCTTGCACAACGTTATAATATGTTAATAATTTCAAATTGAAAGATGGAATAATTACTAGATTCTTTTTTCTTATTATTACCGCTATATGAATTCTTTTCAAGAAACCAAACACCAAATGAACACTTTTGGTATACTATTAGTAAAAGCAAACCGCATTCTTTAATAAACGTTTTTAAAAAATAGTTACTCGATTTAATAAAAGTTCATCCACTCATATTGAAATTCGAGTAAACGTGCAACCACTTGTAATGTCATTACCAAAAAAAGAAATAATTGGTTAATAACCACCAAAGATCGTAAATTGATATATTTGTGATAAATTCACCATTCATTAATTTCCATTAAATTGAATTAATATTACTAAAAATCACAAATTAGTAAACATGTAAAAAATGTAGGGTAAAATCTTCAATTAGTACATTTGTCAATTGTCATATATTATCAAATTTAGCAATTTGACATAATATCTAACATAAATTGATAGGATTAAATTTGTCATAAGTCTAATAGTTGGAGATTTTTTTTTTTTCATAAACACTAGCAAAAAATACTCCATAATACTGTCTTCCCAACTGCGACATTCGAATTCAAAAAAAGTCACTCACATTTTCCACCATATTCCCCACTTTTTCACGTGACCTTTTTCTCAGTCCCCCATGACCCCAAACTCCCACTCCACTCCAACCAAGCAATGACGCTCACCACCGCCGCCCTCTCCCTCCTCCTCCTCCTCCTCCTCCCGCCGCCCGCCGCCGCCGCCGCCGCCGCCGACCCGCCCCTCGACTCCCTCCTCCCCTCCGACGCCGTCGCGCTCCTCTCCTTCAAGTCCAGCGCCGACCTCGACAACCGCCTCCTCTTCGCCCTCAACGAGCGCTTCGACTTCTGCCAGTGGCGGGGCGTGAAGTGCGCCCAGGGCCGCGTCGTCCGCCTCGCCCTCCCCTCCTCCGGCCTCCGCGGCTCCCTCGCCGCCGCCACCCTCTCCCGCCTCGACCAGCTCCGCGTCCTCTCCCTCCGCAACAACTCCCTCTCCGGCCCCCTCCCCGACCTCTCCTCCCTCCCCAACCTCCGCTCCCTCTCCCTCGGCCTCAACTCCTTCTCCGGCCCCTTCCCCTCCTCCCTCCTCTCCCTCCGCCGCCTCCGCGTCCTCGACCTCGGCCACAATGCCTTCGCCGGCCCGATCCCCTCCCAGATCACCGCCCTCGACCGGCTCGACACCCTCCTCCTCGACGGGAACCGGTTCGGCGGGGCGCTGCCCCCCCTCAACCAGACCCTGCTCAAAGCTTTCAACGTCTCCGGCAACAACCTCACCGGCCCGATCCCCGCCACGCCGACTCTGTCCCGGTTCGACCCGTCGGCGTATGCCGGGAACCCGGGGCTCTGCGGCGAGGTGATCAACAAGGCGTGCGCCTCGGGCGCCCCGTTCTTCGGGCCCTCCTCCTCGTCCTCCGGCGGCAATGGGAGCAGCTCCGTGCCGGCTCCGCTGGCGCAGAGCGCGCAGTCTCAGAACGGCGTCGTCGTGTCGCCTGCGTCTTCGTCGCGGACGAAGCCCAAGAGAACCGGCGCGATCCTGGGCTTCGTGCTCGGGGTCATACTGCTGGTTTCGGCATTGTTGATCGTCTTCATCCTGTGCAAAACCCGGAAACGCCAGACCCGCGCAAGCCCAAAAGGGCCCGCGGAGCCCGACGAGCCTGTTGTTCAAGCGAGAGCCGTGAATTCTGCGGCTCCGAACTTGATGACGGAGCTGCGAGAGAAGTACAACAGCAAGATTCAAGAGGCTCAGCAGAGAGTTCAGAGGAGCGGGTGCTTGGTGTTCTGCGCAGGAGAGTCGCAGCTGTACACGCTGGAGCAGCTCATGAGAGCGTCCGCCGAGTTGCTCGGCAGAGGCACGATCGGGACGACGTACAAGGCCGTGCTCGACAACCAGCTGATCGTGACGGTGAAGCGGCTCGACGCTGGCAAGACGGCGGGCACGAGCGAGGAGGTGTTCGAGGGGCACATGGACTCCGTGGGCTGGTTGAGGCACCCGAATTTGGTGCCCATGAGGGCTTTCTTTCAGGCCAAAGGGGAGAGGCTTGTGGTCTTCGATTATCAACCCAACGGCAGCCTCTATAATCTCATTCATGGTATGTACATTTTACTTATTTTGCGAATACCATTTTGATCATTGATTCGATTCTTTTAGCATGTGTCGGACGCTTTGCTTTGTTCATTGAGCATCAATGAGTTTGGCTTTGTTTCTTTTGAGGTATCTCTTTGATGGGTTTCTCGGATGAGTTGTACTGGGGAGAATTCATGGGTATTCAGTAACATCGAAGGGCCTACTTGGGAAGATTGGTCGGTATCTGCATGCGGTTAGAGCCAGTCGTTTGTTTGTTGGTACAGTGGGTGGTTCCCGGGTGCTATCTTTGCATTATTGGCCATGTTTTGGAGTAAATGCTGCAGAAGGTTGCAGCTTTTTCGAACTCTCATTTATGCATTTTCCTTCTCAGTTGTAAAGTAGGGACATTTCTTGTTGACTTCTTGAGAAATGCTGGAAGAACGGAGTAGATTATCAAATTCAGTTAAGTAATGAGGTGCACTCACTAGTGTTGTCGCCTTTAAAAACTCGAGCTCGAGCTTTGGTTTGGTAAGATCAGCAACAGCTGAAACTGATAGCTCGTTGATTAAATTGATAAAGAGTGGTCTTTTGTATTGTGGTTGTATCAAGTAAAAAATCTACTGATAGTATCTAATAATGTGAGGGGATGTGAACAGCCAGTACAGATTGAAATCAACTTGTAATCAATGCATCATGGTCCGTGATTTGTTAAATTTACTGTTATTCTTTAATGGAAACTCAGACATCCATTTGCTATTTCCTATTCAATTGTGAAACTGAAATGGGAATACTCTTAAATTATGCAAGATAGAGCAAAAGTCAATTTGTTACGTGGTTCGGTTGATGTTTTGCCTGCTTGTTCTTTGCAATCCCTGTGTTGGCCAACAGGGAGACTTTGAGCTATGTCTCATATTAGGATTTACACTGGGATTGCTTAAGCAATCTTAAGACTGACTTCAATTGAGAACAAGCGTGTTTTAATTTCTTGTGGCCGTCTACTTTGTGAGCTTGTTATACATTTTTTTTTTTTTTAATCTTATGGAGTTCTTTTGACACTTTTAATTAACAGGAAGTTACTGGAGGCATTTGCTCTAGATTATTTTGATTTATTACTTCTAACATCTTGTTAGGTGATAAAATACTCTTCAATTTCCTCAAAAAATTCTTGAGACGTAGAGGCTTAGACAATCTCCACTCTGTTGGGACCGTGAACTGGCTGCTCTGGTGGAGTGCTTTCCAGCATTTTTCCTCGAATTAATGTTGAATCTACCACACTTTATCTATTATCTAGCAAGTCGACATTTATCAAAGCATAGTAACTCACACGTCCAGGCCCTGATACTCCTAGCCTTTGGACAAAATAGCTTTTTGTAGGCTTGCCTACTCCAATTGTGTCAATTCTGGCCTAGGCATATGAATATAGCTCAAGCAGACCAGCCTGAAGAACTTATGAATACATACATGTCCATTTCTTTAATGCTTTGGAGATCTTATTTGCAATACAGGTTCAAGATCAGCAAGAGCAAAGCCTCTTCACTGGACATCATGCCTAAAAATAGCAGAAGATGTAGCCCAAGGCCTTGCTTACCTTCACCAAGCATCAAGACTTATACATGGGAACCTGAAATCCACCAACGTTCTTCTCGGCACAGACTTTGAGGCCTGTCTCACAGATAATTGCCTTGCAGCCCTCGCAGAATGCCCTCTAAATGAAGATCCTGATTCTGCTGCTTATAAAGCCCCAGAGTCACGAAAGCCCATCGGTCGAGCCACTCCAAAATCCGATGTGTATTCCTTTGGTGTCCTCTTACTGGAACTCCTGACCGGTAAACACCCGTTGCAACATCCCTTCCTTGCACCTAGTGAAATGCTGGATTGGGTCAGGGCAATGAGGGAAGAAGACAGTGAGGATAAAAGACTTGGGATGCTTGTTGAAGTAGCTACTGTGTGTAGGGTAACATCGCCCGAACAGAGGCCAGTGATGCGGCAAGTTTTGAAGATGATACAGGAGATAAAGGAGGATGTGATGATGGAGGAGAATGCTTCTGTTGGATATGCGTAGATTTTTGTCTGCTCACGAGATTTCTCAAGATGAGAAAACACGGGATGTAGGGATTGAGCGTGCATTAGCAGCTTGTTAGAAAAATTAAGCCTGAACGAGGTAAATTTTACAAAGGATATTGGATATCGTTGGCCGGTGAATTAAGGGGTATGTTTTGACTTGCAGAGATTTCTGCTGTACCCATGTGATGGTAGATAAGTAAAGTTTCACTGGTTTTGAGCCAATTTTGTTTAGATCTATATCGTAGACAACATTCTCCCTGATTTGAAGGGTCTTGCTTTGACATGAACCTGTTAATGTGCATATTCTCTTTAATAGGTTCTTCCTGCAAAGCCTATACTCAGGATGCCTAGGCATACTTCGCTAGAATGTGTTAGTTTTGACATGTAGAGAGTACTTTGCCGAGCTTGTCCCTTTACCGATTCAGCTGGGGTGGGCCCAGCAGTGCGCGGGGCTCACTGTCAGACCTAGTCGATGACTATACTGCGTCGGGCGAAGTTCGTGCCAGCACATAAATACATGTGCTCACCACTTGGAAAAAGTTAAAAACACTTTGTTGGGGTCTTGGATTTGGAACTTCAAAAACTGTTCTCGTCTTTCCTCGTTTGTCTCTTTGAACGAAAGGCATCGAAGTTTTCGCTCTGCTTTAATAAAAACAGAGCCGTGTCCCGATGTTTCTCATCAACTTTCACAAAACAAAAGAGTCCTGAAACTTCCTCCCCATTCGCTGCCTTCGTCTCTTTATCTTTCTCGGGGATTAGAAAAGGTAAAGAGCGATAGCAACCATGTAAGGACAAAGCTAAACCGGACAAGACTGGGTTAATGATAGGAGATGCTGATGCATAGGGCATGAAAGTGTGAAAAGAGTTGAGCAAAATGGGAGGGAGAAACTTGGGGAACGAGACTGCTTTGTCAAAAGCGAAAGGTCAAAAAAGTTTTGGGATTTGGAAGGAAAAGGGAGAGAAATTGGAGGAGGATTTGACAGTGTGGGGTGTAGGACATGGCAATGAAAGAGGGAAGCAGCACATGATGTGGGCGTCCCCATGTTCAGGCGACGATGGTGGTGGTGAAGTGGTGGTACTGGTGGACCACTCGGGCGTTGCCTTTTTGTCCGAGTGGGGTTTTCAATCAAGGGCACTCGACGACAAACTTGGGGGGGCCGGTAATTGAGCGCGGTGCTGAACTGGTTGGGTTGCTGCTGTGGAGACCCGTGGCCACTTCAAGATGATGGCTTTATCACGTTATTGATGAATATCATGACAAATAGTGAGTAAATCATTGCATTCAAATCAAGCATGCTCTCAATTTTGGAGATAAAATTGAAGGGTATGCATGGAAGGGTCTATAGGGAACAGTTTGATAAGTTCAGTGCTCTTTTCAGTTGGCCAATGTTTGATGTGTTCGAGGTACCCTGTATGGCCATAGTAATTTCGTGTTCTAAATTTTCCTACTGTCGACCGTTTCTCCGAGATTGGGACCTCATGGAATTTAATCTCGTTGCATGTGAGGTCTGAGGCCATCTACAGTGACCAATGAAATGGATCGTTATTGAGGTGGCGATCCGATATGGAATGGGCGGGGCGGGTCGACGATTGTCCAGGTGGTGGCCCAACCTACAGCAAGGGAACATTGATCCGTCAATCTATCACCAGCGTGACATCAGGAGATTGTCATACAGCGGTAGAAATGCAAGAGAGACTCAATTTCTTTCCAGCCAAAGCTCATCTTTGCTTCTCACGCGGGATGAGAAATGCCTTACTCAATTTGTGCTTTCGGCCGATGTCCTCGTCCATCATCGAAGGACATCATTTGGACGTGATGTGCGTTGCTTTTGATGGTTGTGATCAGTACACGTGGGAAGGCTGCAGAAATGTTGGACGCGGTCTTGCGACATGGTGGGCAATACTTTCCGTTCTTTCTTCACTCGTAACGCTGACAGAGACCGATTGCAATACAATTAAAGTGACATTGTGTATGCACGCTTTCCGCCAACCATAGTCGCAGGCCGAAATCAAAGATCGGGTGAATTGTTGTCCAGAAGTAGCTGCTTTTGCTATGGCCCACGTGCTCAACCCAAGCCTCCTTCATTTATCAGCCGGAAAAGTCGTTCAAAACGTCATAAAGTTATTCTACGACGGCTAATTCAATCATAAACTCCTCAATTATTTTAATTTAATTATAATCATTGTGATAATTTGTCAATTTAGCTATTCTACCTAATTTATTTGGAAATTCTTGAAGTGACGATCTAGTTAATATCATTATCCTATCTAATACTACGGTTGGCC